>JAODUJ010058671.1:0-12025 GCA_027564615.1 Psolus chitonoides | reverse complement strand
TAGTGTTTAGGGTTAGGGTTATTGTAAGTGTTATCCAATAGGAAAACATCTTGTAAGATCTGCACATTGGCCCCATTTTTAACCCTCTGTTCCCCTTATCTACCCGATACACATAGCTGGTAAAGTTATAACACATAACAGTTAACACCTGTTAAACCAGGATACAATACTTATTATTTGGGGTTAGAGTTAGCATTGTTGAAAATTGTTAACACACTCCAGTAATTACTGACGAAGGTGGTCAACCATGCAACCATGCAACCGTAACTGTATCAGTTATGCGAATCAGTTGCCTTATCATCTCCTTATCATCTCCCAACAAGACGCTCAGTTGAAGTTACAGGAACCTAAATTTGAAACACCATCACAGTCATGCTATTTCGAAAATTCGAAGGACCGCAAAAGCCGCCTACAATAGTTCTGATGAGATGTTATCAAATTTGAAGAATGGGGTATTCTGTAAGGTCAAAAAATGTATGTTTGTTCATTTATGCTCTTAAAGAGATCGGTCGGTTGGTATTGTTTCATATTTTTTAAGATTTTCATCAGTGCCGGATTTAGGCCTATGCCTCACACAATTGTAGAGGTTCTGTTTAGTGTCTTATCGTGTCTTCGAAGCAAATCTGCTCCGAAGTGTTGGTATAATTCAGTATAGTTTAGTTCAGTGTGCATCTTCGTGACACCCTCTGGTGCATTTTTGTAACAAGGGGCTTCTCCAGGCTTCATACAGTTTAATAGCTTAGGACCGACCAAGTCTGAATCCGGTACTGAATTTCTAAGATTACAGTGTATGCTCGTTTTCAATTAATAAAATATCAAACTAGGTAAATAATGCTTTCTAAAATATATTTCCAACATTGATGACTTTTAAACCATCGTAGTATATAACTTTTGTTGACAAAAGATTATTGGAAGTTTAATCAACAACTCTATATTGCTGAGCTTGAAGTGCAGGGTTGCATGGTAACTGTACCTGCCCACCACCCAGTTTTGTTAAATTCTGACAGTTTTTATTTTCCTTTGGTTGTCAAAACCAAAAGCGTTCTTTTGTAGCTAAATATTACTCGTTCCTCTCCAAAATCATTATGAAAAATTGATCGAATTTTACCCAAAATATTAATTATTTTGTCTGTAATTGTATGAAAACGATTTGGCTAAAATTAGATTGAACATTTGGCGATATTTCACGTGTAGTATCTGGGAACTCTGCTGAGTTGTCAAACAGTACACCAGTGGTAACGATTTAAATGAAAAAATAAATAAAATTGACCTAAATTTAAACCCCATTGAACAGAATTATATATTTAAAAGAATCATTTTGTTTTTGGATGATTTAAACGTGGAGTCGCTTGAAAAGCGATCAAATATCACGAAATAATAAGTATGGTTGTCATACAAACATCATCAAATTATTTAAAAAAAAACATTTTCGGTTTTGCCATTAAGAAAAAAAATATATAATGAAGGGTTTTGATGGATTATCGAGGCAAATTATAAATGACGTGAAAAACGTAAAATGCTGCATATGTAGCAGGTTAATCGCCTAACTAAACAATTTAGGTTTGCTTTTTCGATGTTGTACATCAATACTATTTTATGCTCACTAATAGTTTTCTCAGAATCATGTTAGGTATAACATTGACACTCCATAAATAAACACCACCATGCTGCGATAACATGTTACAAAATTAATGTCTCGAAAGAATGCGTATTCCTAATATTTTTGAAGACACAAAACACGTGTTCGATGGGAAGGTGAGTGACTTAACTCACCTATAGGCCTATATACAGATATACGTCACTGTTGTTTCAAAAGAAGGTCATTTTGAAAACATATATAGGCTTACGGTAGTGTAGAAAGGCCTACCATCTGAGCAGCAGGGAAATTGAAATAAAATACGAACGTTATAAGTCTACAGTTGACAACATGTTATATAATAGAAATGCTGTCTGTGAGCATCGTCAATACATACTGCTTAGAGTGGGAGATCTAGACCTCTCCCCATGCAGGTTTGATCAAACTTTCTACTTCATTCTTTTCGCTATTTTCTGTGGTATCTACATGTCAGACAGGGGCCTGATCACTGTTACGTCATCACATTGAGGCTCGCCCAGCATTGGATTAATAATGGCTGATAATGATGATGGATGGTAACGAGGATGACGATGGTGAAAATGAAGTTCTGTGTTGGATAATATTCAAGTGTGTTTGTGATATATACTTATTCATGTGTAGGCTATATTGTGTGTCATCATAACACGACGAGCAATAATTACGGTATATGTTTTTTCAATCTTTCTTAACTTCTGGTGTTTAATCTGAAATACCAAACAATGCGTTTTAGATATAGGGCGTCAATTGTTGGGTAAGGGTCATTTCGGATAATTTTGTATGAACGATTGAACTTTTTTAACTTCATGAGTTAGGTTTTATGGAAAGAAAACATTCTTTCCTTACATATTCCATCATAGCGTTGAAAGTTTACCATCTTGCCCCTGTGTAGTTCTTAAGTGGTGTACAAGGATTTGAGTCTCAACTATGAGTCATTTGGAGTCATCACATGAAAATACTAAAAGCCTACAAATTGTATTGATACTATACATAGGCTTATGAAAATACTAAAAGCCTACAAATTGTATTGATACTATACATAGGCTACAAGCTATGATGGATTTTAATGACATCTGGATGATGGGTCATCATGTATGGTCAGGTATTGAAGTCGGTTGTCATCTATGGCTCATTTCGGGTCATTTCATGGAAACACGAAAAACCTTACAAACTCTCAATCAGTGTTGATAGTTTGACACAATGGTCTTTGGTTGTTCTACTGTGGAGGTGTTCAAAGATTGGGAGTCGAATGTAGTCTCTGGGTCAATTTGGGTCATTTCATGTCAACACTATAAAGACTTCATGGTGCTGTATCCTACATGGTTAAGGCTTTATCACATTGTTAGTGGATTAGGGTTCTCCCCAGGGTGTCCATAGAATCGGGGTCAAAGGTCATATTAGAGTAGCCTGCATTTGAGGTGGTCATGGATATCTTGGTCAATGGTCATGTAGTGGTCATTTAGTGTTATTATATAAAAGTACTAGAAGATTGGGAGTCGAATGTAGTATCTGGGTCAATTTGGGTCATTTCATGTCAACACTATAAAGACTTCTACAGATGTTGCTGTATCCTACATGGTTAAGGCTTTGTTACATTGTTAGTGGATTAGGGTTCTCTCCAGGTTGTCCATAGAATTGGGGTCAAAGGTCATATTATTGTAGCCTTCATTTGAGGTGTTCATGGATATCTTGGTCAATGGTCATGTAGGGGTCATTTAGTGTTATTATATAAAAGTACTAAAATGGCGGTAAATATGATTATTTCAAGTAATCATATGCATACATGCTTTGATAAATTGTTATGAAATTGGGACACAGTGATCATGAGCCTCCGCAGAAAAAAGGCACTCCCCCCCCCTGGAAAATCAAAAATTGAAGAAAAATGCTATCATACTAAACATTTCACTGAAGTGACCAACCAGTTCATAATCATGACAGACCATACATTTTTCTTAGCATTTAAACTTTCTAGAACTCATCATTTGGCACTCACAACACTCTAAAAAGGCCATAAAAGCCATCTAATTTCCACAAAAATCTGGGGGAGGACACGGTTGTTGTTGAAAGCATTTAGGAAAGAGGCTAAAGGCTGAGAGTGTCACTCACGTTTGTCGGATGGGGATGTTAAATGTCGGTCCCGGTAGCAGGATTGTTTCACGCCTGTCTCGTTACACTCTGAGTACTATTCGAAAAGAGGTGGTGAACTCTCGCCGGTGCTCATTCATGTACGTTGTAGCCTGTAGGTATTTCATATAAGGGGTCACAGGAGAAGCGCTCAAGGCGGTTCTGGTCAGGTTATATCCTAACTCCGGAGCAGATTTGCTTCGAAGACACGATAAGAAGAAGGAGACTTATTGGTTTTAATGAAGGTCAAATGTCAATTCCACGGCAGAGAAGACAGCTGACAAAAATGAAGTTCAGTTATTGTTATTGAATTTGGTATCAAATTAAAGGTAAAATATGTATTTGATTTTTCTATTTGGTCAACCTAAATGACCTAAAATTAGGACTAAATAAAAAAAACTCACATTTTTTTATAATTTTTACAAAAAACTAAGAGCAAAAGAAACCCCCTAAAATTATGTATAATAGACTAATAATGCTCCATTGCAAAATCATACACAAATTTAGTCATAAATTCATATAAAAATAAAATTTGTCTTGTTTTCATATTTTGTCACGCCTCAATGGGGACACCTTAATGAGCTGTTTCCGAAAATTGTCACACTGTTACCGAAAAATGCGTATTTTTAGGATAATTTCAAAACTTGAAGTTGGGCTAAACTGAAATTTGTAGTCCAAATCGAGTATGCATGTATGCACTTAATAAATCCATCATTCAATTTGACTCCAAAATAATTTTGTTTATGAATAATAGCAATATGAAATATGTTACACGGTTACGTTTTGTTATCAGTGAGATGAAAAGTGTAACACCCCATTGATTTGCATGGTAACTTTCGTAATTCGATCTCCAATCTTTCCCCATCCAGCCAGTCTATTGAATTTAGTATTTTATTTAGCACTATGAAAGTACAGTGATTGTACTTGAGTACTACTACAACATATGACAGCCATTCATGAACCAAGTTTTGTTTTTCTGGATGAATGGAGTGTGTTGTGCAGCTATTTGTCACACTGTTACTGTCCATTTACTGTCACACTTTTACCAGCATGATATATTTGTCAAAATTTCGTGAAGGAAAATTTTACCCGATAAATTATACCTGCAAACATATCGTAGCTTGTTGATTTAGTTAGTAAATGTTAGTTAATGGTATTCGTACTTGTGGAAGAAAAATTATATTAAACACAGTACATTTGGGTTTCTGCACACTGTTACCATGGTATTGTCTATGTATTATTCGAAGGAAAGAAATCACAAAGCCTTTGGCGTTCTTACTTTAATCATAACATATGAGTACATTCTTATAGCTGACGTGAACCAAACATAGTGAACATGTGCATGAACAAGGATTGACAGCCTGTGCTGTAAATAGATTGAAACGATTTGGCATAGGCCTATTGTGCCTGACGCACAGGCCAAGCGCGGCATGGTCGTGTATTTATTTGGCAGGAAAAGAACCGAACATGGTAGACATGTGCATGCACAACGATTGACGACATGTGCTGAAAATAGATTGAAACAATTGGCACACTGTGCCTAACTGCCTAAGCTACAGGCCAACCATGCATGGTCGGGTATTTATTGAGCTGAAACAGTTTTAGTAGGGTGGCATCATTTTTGGCATGGGTTTGATCCTCGGCATTATGTTAAAATGAACCACTAAAACAGCATTTGCAATATTCTCAGGCGTAAATCAATCGATTGCGTGGTCAGGTGGTTAGAGCATCAACCTTGTAGCCGAGAGGTCTTGTGCCCGACCTCGTTTCTTGTCATAACATTTTTTTTTAAATGGTACCCAATGCCTCTGACTATGCTGCCACTGCATTGTATGTTTGGTGATCAGCATTGAACAACCGAGTAGGCACAAATTAACTTAACTTATGAGTAGTTGCACAGTAACATATCATACCAACATTGTGTTAGCGGTTATCTTGGATTCGGAGGCTGGGCTGATCTCGAAATTCCCACAAATGACCACCACATGAGATTTCTCATACCAGAATTAGCGGGAAAACGTACTTTTCCATCATTCCATCTCACCTGGTTCCAGAGATTTCATTTACGTTTTCAAGATGGCGGCGGATAGCGGCCATCTTGAATTTAGAGATCGGGCTAATTTAGTAACTCTCCAAAAACCATCCCAGGGAATTTGTCACACCAGAATTAGCGGATTTTGGATTTTGAGGTCACAGCGATACTGAAACTCCACAATAACCACTCCAGCGGATTGGCCATAACAGAAAAACAGCTGCAATTGACACTTTTTCATCATTCCAGTGCATCTGGTGCAAATTATAATACATTTCATGTTTTGTTTTTTCAAGATGGCGGCCATTTTGGATTTCCCCCTATCACGAAGTATGCCCAAACCGGTGGAGGGGCATAGTGGCTCATTTTGTTTTAATTCGCCCCAAAGTATCAGAATCCACTCTCCAACCGTCGCTCTCCGAGGTCACGGGACCCAAATATGACCCTACTATGTTATCTCATTATTTCGTTTTACGGCCAGTTGCATGTAAAGGTTGAAAACATCACAACAGTTTTCGGCGTTTTGAAAGATGCAGAGGATCTAAAAGGGAGAAAGACTACCATTGTTTTTAAGATCGTTGAGATACATATTACTTTATACAGCGGAGTGGAGATAGCTGTAGTGGTTGGGTGGTTTACCAAACCGGCGATTTCAAGACAAAATTACAACCTTTCACTTTTCAGTTGAGGAGAGGGGATTGAAATGTTGATAATTGCTGATGAGATCAGACTTCTCAAAAATAACTTTATTGTTAGAAAATATTGCTGTGTGTTATAAATGTTATATTGTTGAAAACAATATAACATTGCGGGCAAAAACATAGTTTGATTAAGCTGTGTTCACGTTAGGATTCCTGTTGTTCTCAGAGTGACATTAAGGGGTCTGGGTTATTCTGATTTATCTATCACTCAACAGTAGTGTTGTTTTAAATAGTTGGGATGTCAATTTAGCAACACACAAACTCACTGAGCTCCTTTAAGCATAAGCGGACCATCGCCACACTCCTAAATGGAATATTCCATTTTCTACAAACATGCATGCATGCATGAGTGATATACATAGTCAATTGAACTCTTCACAATACAAACACAACTTTCAAGGTCTCCTAACATAGGCGTAGGAGGCGGGGGTCGTGGGGGGATGCGGCACTCCCCAAAAAATTGGATACCCAAAATTCGGGCAAAGAATCGGCCGAAATTCGGGCAAAAAAACTTGAAAATTTGGGAAAATCTATAAAAAAATACATGTTTCCATACATACTGGATCAAGAATAGGCGAAATTGTTTGCGCGCTTCACACGCTGTAAAATTCGGGCAGGGTTTCAAAATTCGGGCAATTTTTTTCAGCCCCCCCTCCAAATTGGAAGGGTCCCCTACGCCTATGTCTCCTAATCAGGTACAATTGATTCGATTGATTTGATTGGTAACACCGTAGTTGAGACGATGAACAGTACACAAACCAGGCGTGGTACTTATATAATACGAATATGTTGCAAGTCACGCCCACTGTTTTAGTAGGCCTACATATTACTTGGTGAACACAACATCCGTCATTGGATATAGATATGGTTGCGATTTCGGCTTCACAGTATTAAATAGTGTATTGAACACCTGCCTGCCCCTCGGTAACCTACTGAGTGTGTATTTACATAAGCCTCAATAAATAGTTGGCATATATCCACTAAAATGGGCGACTCAGGCTGGCAGAACGGAATTTTTGGATGTTTCAACAATTGTGGCCTGTGCATTTTAACCTATTTTGTCCCGTGTTATGTTCAAGGGAAAATAGCCGAAGCTGTTGGTGAAGATTGCTTTCTGTGTGGCGCGGCCCTGTTAATCCCAATACTGGATATCTTCTCCTTGGTTATCATCAGACAGAAAGTTCGAGAGCAGAAGGGCATCAATGGCAGTCTTATTGAGGATGTAATGTGTATCTGGTGTTGTACATACTGCGCTTTGTGCCAGGAGGCTCAAGAGATGGAAGTGTCGGGATCTCTCGGAGCCGGTGAGTCGATTGCGAGATCCTAAAAACCGAATGACACCACAAAATGCTTTTGGAGCTGTATCTACTTTTTTACTGGGACTATACTCGAAGGTTGTAGACATTTCATCGGTCATAATTGGTAGCATATTGGTCGGGGCTAGATGGTTTAATATGACTTCTTGAGATAATTTGTAACAAACTCGCTTGCATGATGGACATGTTCTCTTAGAATCGTTTATCTACTACATGGAGACATTTTAAGGTGATAGCTTGCCTAACCGCTCGCCTGTCCACAGCTAGACGTTGAGGCTTCGAGAACAGAGAGGCTACGATGAAAGTCTTCTTGAGGATGAAATGTGTATGTGGTGTTGTGGATACCTCGCTTTGTGCTAGATGGCTCAGGAGATAGGAGTGTCACCGAGACCTCTCGGAGCCAGTAAGTCGATTGCAAGATCTTAAGGACCGAATGACATTCAAGAACTGTTCTTGAAGCTGTATTTACTTTTATACTGGGACTATATTCGAAGGTGGTAGACATTATTTCATCGGTCATAATTCGTGGTCTTTCGTAGCTGGAGGATTTATTACCATTATTAGTAAGAAACTGGCTTACATGGAGGACATGTTCTCTTGGGACAGTTTATCTTGTATACATTGGACATTCCACTCTCGCCTGTCCTTCGCCAAAACGGCTGCTTCCATCTTACGAATGTGTTACATCACAAGTCAAAATGTTGGGTAATGTTCTCTACTTGTTTCAGTAGTCCTAGCAGGTGACTAGCCTACAGAGTCATATGGGTCTGCCCTACGTCTGACTCCTCACGGATGGACTTTTCCGGCATGGGTGATCCTGCCCGGCATAGCTCCTCGGATGACAGAAGTATGCAAGTCTCACTACCACGCAAGTTGTCAGCGATAGCGAAATTTTTACGGTGGTAGATATGATATAGTTTATCATCATTTTCATATCAGTAGCCTACTGGTGAGTCGAATGCGGGTCGAAAATAGTTTATAGCAAGGGATTTGCCTAACACACAAGTGACATGTAAAAGCCCATCTTTGCTATTTTACACATACCATTTGAACATGAGATGGGAGCCATTTCGTCTGTGCTATTTTGCTTTAGTTTCTTCTACTTTCAATATACAATATTCAATTTATACCGTAATATAGCTTATCGTGCACATTATATGTTACAATTTTAGGTCGCGAGATCTTTTGTCGTAGACTACCTTACCGCTGGTAGCTGAAATATGAGACCTTTTCTCCACTGGAATATTTGATACTGAATATTTGAAGATATATGTTCATCTATAATTTCGTTTACCATACCTGTGAACCGCGTACAAGTGATAGACATGTACCGGTATTGTCTTTCATCTTAGACTAGTATAAGTAATAAATAATAGTTCTTGTATGCCACATCCTACTGGAATAATCTATATTCTGATATTTGAAGGTGCATGTGAGCCATTCTATACCGTACGTCATACAAATTTACCGCGCCTCTCGACGAGATCTTTAGACAACAAGTAGGCTAATTTTCAACATTTCTCAACATTCCAGAACTGTTTTAACGTAGACTACCTTACCGCAGGTGACTGAAATAAGAAACCCTTTCTCTGGAATATTTTATATTGGATATTCCCGCTACATGTCATAATTCCATTTGCCAGCCAGAGCCTATAATACACAGGAATAAAATATAAATACGGTATAGCGCGCGCCAATTTCAATAACTCTGAAAGGATTCGAATGTAAAATTCTAGACTGCTAAATGGAATGGCTAAGGTGTACACCTGAGAAAACTTAACTTTCTGAGAAAAAGTTTCATCACTGAAGGAACTTTTCCCGATTTAGTAGTGACATGAATAAACAAGATTTTTATTTTTGGGTTGGAACATATTAGAAAAATTGAGTCAACCAGGTTTTCAGTCCTTTTGTAGAATATTTCCTACTGGCTGGACTTGCCCTTTAACTTTGTTAACATATGGTTACATGGAGAAAAAACAGTGACGCATACTTAATGAGGTTACCTGAAAGTGAAACAAAACTGCTTTTATAGGCCTATATAAATACGGTACTGATATTACAATACTGACTCTGCAATTTTGGAATTCAAACCCACAGTATATTACGTACAAATTTAAAAATGCAAGTTATAATGTATTGCCAGTTCGGTGTAGCCTGTTTATATTTTTGCGTTTCACCCTCTGTTTCACGTTCCGCAATTTCGAAAGCATGATAAATTCTACGTTGTCTTAGAAATGTTAAATATGTATGTTGTTCTAACCATTTTCCTCTTTTCTACCATGCTGGTTATCAGTGAGCTTCAAAACCCCATTTTTTTTAATGAAAATGAGAGATCAGCAACATTAAAAAGCGAGAAAATGCAAAAATGTTCAAAATTGGAGCCAAAGTCAACCCCTGCCCTTTCCGTTATATAGCGCTTTCCACCGACGAAGCCAGTCTCAAAGCGCTTTACATTCCATTACTTCTGGCCATTGGTATAACTCATCCCCACACATACGCGGGTACAGGCAGCCGTTCGAGATCAGCGCCAATTGACAAGTTAAACCTCGCAGGTACCCAATTAGCACCTGGGTGGAAAGGAGCAATCGGGATAAAGTGCCTTGCCCGAGGACACAACGTGGCAGTCCGACCAGGGCTCGCACCCGAAACCGCTGGATTACGAGACCAAAGCTCTAACCACTTGGCCACCACGCCCCCTTATATATTGTCATGTACTTCATATTTTCAAATTTAAATGCTGCTAAATAAAGTTTTGAATTTTGTTAGGCCTGTGGTAAGCTTACGATAACACATATTGCACACACGAGTCGGTAAAAGGCCTGTGGTAAGCTTACGATAACACATATTGCACACACGAGTCGGTAAATTTTATTTGTGAAATGTTGTGCGTTCAAAAAGACGTTCAAAAAGATCATAATAATGATCTGGTAGTGCTACCTTCGGAGTCTTTAGGGATTTTGGGTGGATGGTTATCTACTGGTCATCTAGATGGACGTTGAAGTTGGTACATATAGTCAACATTCGATGCTGAAAACTGTAAAGGTCATTTGGAGGTCTTCATGGGTCATTTGAGGTCAAATTGTGGATTTACATGAAACTGTAGGCTATGTAGGCTATAATCAACATTCTGATGTGCCGAAAATTAAAAAGGTAATTTGAAGGTCATCAGAGGTAATTTGAGGTCAATGTAGGGAATGACTTGAAAATTGGAAGATATAGTCTGGATTTGGTGGTCATTACATGTCAAATTATGGACTGATATGGAACTTGGTAGATGTAGTCAATATTAAGTGACGACATTTTGAAGGTCACTTGTACGTAATCAAGGGTCATTTGAGTTCATAATATGAATTTACATGGAACATGATAGATATACTTGTTCCTTATTTTAGTTGGTGAAAGTAATTTGAGGCCAACAGAGGTCAATCACCTAACACTTTTCAACCACCATAATTTGATAGGGAAAACTTCAATTGAGTTCATGCTTGGTATGTGTGTTTGTCATAGTTAGCACATGGTCCTTGCTGTTTTAAATGGAGGTCAAATGTCATTTGAGGTCAACAGATGAAATTCACTGACAACTTTGTAACCACCATATACAAACCTCAATTGAGCTCATATTTTGTTTGTATGCTCCTCATAGTTTCATTCTATTCAGCAAGGGACCATTGTGCGAATTGAGCTCTTGTTTAAATTCTTGTTTCACCCTCAAATTTTCTAAAAGTTGTCTTTTGCGACCATTGATCGAAGTCGAGGTAAAGAATCCGGGGTTGTAACTAAAAGGGAGTGAGTTACGGATTCATATGACCCTTTAACTCACCCCTGGATCGGATTCTACCCTCCTTCCCCTGGCCTCGCGGGGCTCGTCACTGCGAGTGGCGACTGCGCCCCCTGGGGCCCCGGACCAAGGTGCGGCTGCGCCGGCCGCATCGGTCTAGTTACGTCACTGAATGTATTAGCCTATTATGTGTGATATAATACATTTCAATTTGTGCAAGTGATTTCAGTGATAGCTCATAATAATTTCCATAAGATATAACCCAAAAAAGAATTGTGTGGACTATCCTCTCAAGATTTTCTCGCTTAGTTTCGAATACGTGGATACAGTGAGCTACATAAACCACCATGTTTACCCTTACCACACAGCATATCATACCCAGTACCTAAATTATAAGTAAGTAAATAAGTAAGTAAAACTTTATTGATCCAAAAATGGAAATTCGTGTACTCGCACGTAATA
>JAODUJ010058560.1:0-12028 GCA_027564615.1 Psolus chitonoides | reverse complement strand
TTGGTCCCGAATTCCACTGACTGTTCAAAAGTGGGGATATACACGTTGGCGGTTTACCCGCCAGGCGGTTTCTAGTTTAAAACTGATCTTACATGCACACTTTGCTTTGCCTCGGTTCACTTAATCTTCTATTATGATGTCATCTCAGTCCTAATTATACAACAAAGACCTGCGAATCTGGTCTTTATTCTCTAATTTATAACTGATCTTACATGCCTATACACTTTGCCTCTGTCCGCTCAATCTTCTATTATGACGTCATCCCAGTCCTAATTCTGCAACAAAGGCCTGCACATCTGGTCTTTATTCTCTAATTTAAAACTGATCTTACATGCCCATACACTTTGCTTTACCTCGGTCCACTCAATCTTCTATTATAACATCATCGCGGTTTTAATTCTTAAACGAAAGCCTGTGCATATGATCAATATTCCCTTATTTAAAACTGATCTTACATGCACACTTTGCTTTGTCTGAAATGACTTCCTTTCTACACAGTGAAGTGTATAGGCAGATCACATAGGGTTTATGAATTCTCTTTAAGTAAGAGTAAAGTCAACCTATACGTACCTCTTTCGATTGCCATAAGTAACTCGCTTCGTGGATCACTCTGAGGGGGTTTAGCGATGGGCGTAACTAGCGTCGGCGATGGAAGCTGTCCATTCATCTGACCATCGGGTTGCTGCGGCGTCTGTACTGTCAGCGGGGGTGGCTTTGATGATATTAGGCCTGGCGGAGGAGGGGGAGGTGGTGGTGGAGGAGGGGCACCTATTAAGACTGAATCGATCGGGGGTGGGGGTGGAGGGGGCTCAGGAATGATCTGCTGGCTGGATGGCGGTGGTGAGGGGGCTGGGGGTGGAAAATCATCCACTAGAGGGGGAGGGGGTAAGGGGGAGTTATCGTTATGCAAGGAATTCATTTGGTCAACCCACTGGTCGTGGGTTGATACGTTCACCCCGCTTCCGTCGGTGTCATTTATGACTTGTGACGGGTGTGAAGGTGGTTGTGGGGCAGGCCTGGCCGGTCTAGTGGCGATGTCGCCATTAGGGTAGCCACGATGGTCCCCTGGGGGTGCAGGGGGCTTGGAGACTGGCCTATTCTCATGGTGGTTGTAGGAGTTACGAGTGTCATCTTGCATTGGGGTCTGGTGATTGATCTCTGGCCTATGTCTGGTCTGCGATGGGCTGTTGCCAATCCCGGTCATTTTATCCTTTATGTTAGTCGGTTGCAGCTCCTGGTCTACTAAATGTTGGTATTTTCTCGCTCGGTCGACCGGAGCTCTCACATTTTCTTTCTGGTTGGGATTTACGACTCTCTGCCTCTGTGTATAGGATAAAAGGCAGGAAAATCAAGTCTTCAGTTCATTAAACCAAGTTCCGTCAGTGTCATTATGGAAATAATCATGTATTTTTTGGAAAGATTTGTTGACTTGATAAAACTTGATACAGAGTCATTTTTGACAAGTTACTGGTGTTGGATATCACAGCCACATGTTACCACGTGCATATAAATTATTTCTCTTGACCATATGTTATTAAATGCACATCCATATCAACTCAGAGCTAGAGTTGTGTGAGACTCAAGTCATCAAATCCTCAAGAATGATTGATGTAGCACAGTGACTCTATTCATGAATAATAGCTACTCACCCACTTTCACATACTTTACCCCCCTCCCCAACAGGGTCCAGAAGTACAAATCGGGACTGTCCGGTGAAGTTCTTGGTCCAGTTTGGGGTTTAGTTCCCGAGCTCTACCAAACTTCTAGGATATCTTCCTGACTGCCCGAATTCCACCTGATTTTTACAAATACATCCAGAACAGTCCCTATATGGGTACAAGTTTACTAGGAACTGTACCAGAACTGTACCGGAAGCTTACAATGTCGCTGTAACCAGTGCCTCCCAGAGGGCAGACCAGGGCAGCTCTGTGAGTGATTAGGAGGATGAAATTATCCTTTCTAGTGCTCTTAGAGCTGCCATGGTCCTTGTAAGGAAGAGGAGTTGCTGAAGGGAGGCCCAGATCTACTACCACCAACAACAAGATGGCAGACCAGGCAGGGCTCGAGATATCTCTTCCACTATCACTAGCCCATCGGGCTACTAATTATCAATTTCATCTAGCCCGATAGAGATTTGAACTAGCCCGATAAATGCCAGCTTGTAAAGAATACATTGAGACAAGTTTGTGAATTGACTAGCCCAACGGACTTTTGTCACAAAATTTATACTGTGTCCTCAACTAGCCCCGGGCTTTCGGGCTTATGGTTAATTCTAGCACTGAGACCAGGAAAGCTCTGTGAGTGATTAGGAGTGATATTATCCTTTCTAGTGCTCTCAGAGCTGCCACAGTCCTTGTAAGGAAGAGGAGATGCTGGAGGGAGGCCCAGATCTACCACCAACAACAAGATGGCAGACCAGGACAGCTCTGTGAGTGATCAAGAGGATGAAATCAAACCTTTCTAGAGCTCGTGGAGCTAAGGAGGAGATGCAGAAGGGAGGCCCAAAAGCACTGGCAAAGACAAGTCATCATTTTTTAATGTTATTGACAATTTCCGGTTCCAAACAGTCACGAATAAGCCCCCAGTTTGGGAAACAAAGGTTTCAAACGTTTTCAAAACTCCTTCAAACATCCCAAATTGTCCGATTCATCCTGAACGGTCCCGAATGGTCCAGAACTATCTACCCCAAACAATCCTGATTTGTACTTCAGAACCGTTCGGCCTAGTGTTTGTTATAGTGTGAGAGTAGCTAAACTCAACTTGCAATTATGAGAAATAAATGACTTCAGTGATCACATGAATAACTTTTTATGACTTTGTGGGTTGCATAATAATTGCTCAAATTGTTCAAATTTTCCATGGACAACATTCAAGCATTTTTTTGCTTGAGATGTTGAAATGTAGACATAACAAACAGCATAGGAGGCAACCCTCAATATATCCTGATTGGGTCATGAGAAGGGGAACCCAAATTAACTTGGTGAGATCAGAGACAAACACACATGGACACACATACATACCACTGCATCTATGAATTCTATTCGCCCATGTCAATGAATTCCAAATAGTACAAATCTAGGGACTTTAAGGGGGTATGAAAATTCAAATGAAGAAAAAACAAGAGTAGAGGGCTTCGTGATTCCTTGCCTTTAGATTTAAAACCTGATTTTATTGTTTGACCTCTAATGATCTTTGACCATAATCCAAAACAAAAAGCTCAATTGAAGTTTGCTGTCGGTTACAAGGTTTTCACTATTTGAACTCTGCTGACCTCAGATGACCTTTGACCCAACACAAAAACAACAGGGACCATGTACTAACTTTGCTGTACACATGTACCAAGTATCAGCTAAATTGGCAAGTTATGGTGGTTACAAAGTTTTAACTACTTAATCTTTGTTGACTTCTGACGGCCTTTGACCGCACCCAAAAGTAATAGGGACCATGTAATAACTATGATAAACACAAACACACCAAGTATGAGCTCAATTGAAGTTGGCCCTATCACGTTAAGATGGTTACAAGGATTCATGTGTCTGACCTCTGTTGACCTCAGATGACCTTTGACCTCTCTGAAAACAATAGGGACCATGCACTAACCATGATGAACACACATACCAAGTATGAGCTCAATTGAAGTCTGCCCTGTCAAGTTATGGTGGTTAGAAGGTTTTTGACCCCTATTGACCCTCAGATGATCTTTGACCTCAACCAAAAAACAACAGGGACGATGCACCAACTATGATGAACACACATACCAAGTACAAGCTCAATTGAAATTTGCTCTATCAAGTTATGGTGGTTTTTGGTGTTGGACCTCTATTGACCTCAGATGACCTTTGACCTCCACCAAAAAAATATGGACCATGTACTAACTACGATGAATACACATACCGGGTATGAGCTCAATTGAACTTTGCCTAATCAAGTTATGGTGGTAGACCATCTACTCACTATGGGTAATCCACCCAAGTATGAGAATGATTCGACCTTGCATCATTCACTTAGAGTGGTTACAAGCAGGCGTCACACACATACACACATGCACACACACATGCATGAGTGAATAGATTCCTCTGAGGAAAGGAATCAAAAACACTGGCTTGGGGACTCACAAGTGAAATACTTACCAGCCTCCCTTGTACAAAATGCATGGAATCTACCATCACGCATGTTCATTTAATAGTAAACTTTTGCCATCAATCCCTAATCCTAGTGCCATCTATATACCCCAGTAGAGGGATGCCTACTCATTCGAGAATCCGCCAAAAGTATGAACAAAGTAGATCTGCAAATTTCTGGCAAATTTGGAGTAAAAGAAAGGGCCTTCAATCTCTGTGTAGGCCCTAGGTAAACAGAAATATGCACAGGCCACAGGAAATAATGCTGGTTGCTACACCTCCAGCCACTAGCGTCCACATGATTTCAGGGGTGGTGGGGCCTAGTTTAATCTCCCCTGACTGACTTCTTTTTCCCTCAACTTTCAATTTTTCTCATATTTCCCTGACTTTCTTGACTGAGCACAGAGGCGAGAGGGACCTGGCCCCCAGGCACCCCCCTTTCTGCACGCCACTGCTTTCAACAGACCACTGCATACATATCATAGGTCCCCAATTTTCCTGTGGGCGCCAAATTTAGTGCTGCATTTGGTCATTCTGGAAATCAGTGAATTTCAAACTGAGGAGGATTCCCCCTGAGGAGGGAGAATTAAATTTTCAAAATAGAAATGAGATCATCATCAGGGAAAAATTCTGTACATACCAGCGTAGTATCCGAGGGGAGTGAACAAAGAGCTTGAGATAGCCTCAAGGGAGGAATGATATTTCAAAAAAAGTTGAGAACCAAGGCACTGAATTAACATTTTGCCTAAAAGTTCCACAAACTCTCACCTTTTCTTTGGATGGTTTTCAGACTCTGGATTTATTTCATCGAGTTCCCTGTCCTGTGTCTCGCCTCCGCGTAGCTTCCACGGGTTGAACTTTGTTGTTAACGTTATACAGCAGGAGCCAGTGTAGGCTATATCCAGGTACACCCAGATACCACGGCTGTCGATTGTCGGAGGAGAGGTTCTCTTGATGATTGGAGCATTGATACCAAGATCGGTGTCTGTGATCGTAAGCCCTTCAATAAACCTTGGAATCTGACAAGTGAATCAAAATTTGAGAAATGACAAATGAACTATGTTCTCAAGGGCAGCCGACTCATAACTCAAAGCTCTGTAATCACAGTGCTACTGGTAAAAGCTGGAATCGGTTATCAATCAATCTCTAATACAGAGTGTCCAACTATCTCAATTGTGTCGGAATTATCCCAATTTTGCTTGAAAATCCTGAATCTCCATGCGACTTCAGTCGGGAATCCTGACTTCGAAGATCTGCTCCTTCAAGCAACGTGCCAAGAAATATATTATCATCACATTCTCATAACTAAAACAAAATATTAACTTGGATATCTAGGTGAAGTCAAGGTAGCAGTCATGATGAAAACTACAAGGAAGAGAGTGCTGAAAATGGCATTTCAGGTCTTCCAGATTTCAAAAATGTCTGGGGGAGCATGTCCTCAGACCCCCGATAAGGGCTCGCAAAAGTTTTCCGTTACATCTAAAAAAACAATTCGGGTATGTCCTCAGGTTGAGCACTGTTAATATATTGGCATCATCATCAGCTTTTTTAACATCCGGATTAATCCACTCTAGTGGTTAAGACGGTTCATGGCAGCTCTCATGGAGCTCTTCCACACTGTGCGGTTCGCCAGTGGTATTGAATCTAAGCCCCAATCCTTAAGATCTTGCCGCACTTGGTGTTGGCAAAGAACTAAAGTTGCTGAACAATTTACCCTTGAGGGAGCAAATCTTGAAGTGAGAGGGCTCCACTCCTCAAACCCCTCCCTGGGCCCTGTGGAGGGTCACCAAGATGTCAATTGGGCTCACCAGGCAGAAAGTTTGAATATCATTGACTTACCCTTAGTTTGTCTAGTTTCTTCTGTAGTTTGGCCTGCACCAGCTCTGCCCATGACTCCTCTCTCAAGAAGTCCCAAAATACCCTGCCTACCAGGGCATTGGCCCAGGCCAGGGGCGAGTCAAGTGTCACGCCGATGGCATCCTGGGGCTTCTTTCCCCTTGGTGTGGGGCTGGCATAAGTCACACCGCTAGCTTTGACGTTCACTGGAGCGATTGCGACTTCCTTGAGGTCCTTTTCTCTGGGGAGGATCTTTGCGATGAATTTGTAGAAGTCGACCATGCCCTTTTTGGCGAGCGGGTCAAAGGTATCACTGCGAACATGATGCAGGTTGCCTTCATTATCCTGGTACTGATTGTTATTATAGCTGACTTTCTTGTACAAAGTTGGGATCGGTTTCCTGCCCTTGATTTTGTCGTGGTTTAGAGCAACCTCAAACCTCCAAAACCACTCCTCCTTCTCTCTACCGGTCCTAGCGAACAATATCAAAGTCCTTTCATCGCACTCCTCGTCCTTAATCACAACAAAGCCACCGTCATCTTCATCACCGATCCCGGTCTCGTCGTTGAAGGCTGCTTTGACTTCCTGCCTCGTCTCCCTCTTCCCCTTGCTCGGGAGTTCAATCTGGATGGGATATTTTTTACTCCATACCCGCTTGCTGACCAAGCCCTCTGGTAGTAGTGTGACCTTACCACCCTGGATGTCATAGATCCTCTGGTGGATAAACTCTGCCTTCGGAGCGACAGGGTCGCTCCACATCGACCTTCGGGGAATGTTATGCTTTGGCGTTGATAGTCGGAGGGTGTGCCCTTCCAGCCTGATGAACACAGATTGGGTCTGTGATATATGGTAGGAGTCCTGGTCATATTCCCTGTCTAGCTCATTCATCCATACCTGAAAGATGACAGAACAAATTACAGGTTACATAGCCAGCAAAAAGTTCACATCAGCAGGACATTTACCAGGGGCGTAGCCAGGGAGCGATAGGAGCAGTCCCCTCCTCCACCCCCCCCCCCAATGAGGGGGAAAAGGTAAAATCAAGCAGAAGAACATTTACGTGCATGAACGTTGCCACATTCATTGAAATGACTGTGTTGGTGTGTGGATCAACCTAGTTTTGGGTACCTATCAAGTTTCAACAACACTTTTATTGAACAGAAAGCATTATTATGTTTTACAGATATTGTATTATTCAATATGGGATCAAAATTCAAACCAGGTGGCCAATTTTCCGACTGGGTGCTGGAATTTCAAACCAGGTGCTAAAATGTCTGGGTGCTGTACGAAAAATGTATATAATATATTGAAACTGGTGCTGCATCTGAATTGAACCCTGTTCACAAATATTTCACAAGTATTTCTATGCATTGGGAAGATTTGATATAACTGAAATTTAAGGGGCAAGGTTTATTTTTTTTTGACACCACACTTTTTTAAATATACAGGCCGGGAATGCTGAAATGAATATTGACTACCAAGGCTTAAAATGAGCAGGGACCAGGGGATTTTTTATCCCTGGTCAGCCTCAATATTACCCTTGGTTTCACTAGAATGTTTATGAACCAGGGGTCACTTTCAATATAGAAAGTGGTCCATGGTCTTTCCGAACCAAGTTCTACCACAAAGCCAGTAATTTTGGCCAATGTGTCACATAAGCAAAACAAATCAGCAACAATCTAGCGGTATCCATTCCAGTTGTACAACATATTTGAGACTAAATTTGCAGTTCAGAATTCACCCAGGGTGTAGCCTACAAAACATATTTAAGCTGTTAGCCTGTTAAACATTTGTAAACTGGCCCTTGGCCAATCCATAGTGGCCCCTGGTTCAACCAGAATGTTAATGAACCAGGGTACACTTTTGAAAGAAAGTGACCCCTGGATCTCCAAACATCATTTTGACCCTTGTTGACTACTTGTACCTGGATTGCAAGAAACATTTCTTTACATACATGTACCGATATGTTTGCATGTATTGATATCATACAGTACAACGGTGACCTCTCTATGTTCCAACATCTCTATGTTCCGACGTCTCTATGTTCCGACAACTAATTTGCACCTAACAAAAAATTTGACGTCTTCATGTTCCGACAGATTCATGTTCCAACACTTGTATGTTCCGACACATCCCCCGATAGCAAGCCCATGACTATGTCAGCCCCTGTCGGCAACGCCAGCCGCCGCGACTGTCAGCAATCGCTGGTGGGCCACCGGTGATTTGTCCGTCGGGCCTCTGGCGGTCCGCCGGTGGGTGGCCATAGGCAAATCAGTGTCTCACAGGTGATAAATTGGAAGCAGACCTTTGGAGCATTGGCTTGCTATCGGGGGTTATGTCGGAACATACAGGTGTCGGAACATAAAGCTGTCGGATCATAGAGATGTCAATTTTGTTGGGTATGTGCAAGTTAGTTGTCGGAACATAGAGACGTTGGAACATAGAGATGTCGGAACAAAGAGACGTCGGAACATAGGGATGTAACCCAGTTAAACAAACAGTCATATATTGTTTACACCAATACTGAAGCACACAATGTATTACAACAACATACGTATGTATGGTTACATCACTATCAATAGCATAATAGCAGGATTGCCCATCTGGTATTCGTCTTCACTGCCTTCAACCACCCACCCAATTAATTACTAACACAGGAATATCTACCCATCAATTCAATGTTCGGCATCCATTCACAGAGCGGCTGACCAAACAAATGAAAATGGGACGTGAAAGATGACACAAGGTGACTCAATTTGTTTGCACTGTTGTTAAACGATAACCTTATTATCAGTATGGATATACTGATGAATATGGAAAGCTATTTGCAAAACCTGGAGTACAACAACAATTAACAAGACTTGGCATAGTTCAATTTCGAACTTTGGTCCTACTAATAATATTGCTAAATGAATATTGTTATTATTATACACTCTATCAATTGATATTGGGTTTCTTGGTAATACATACTAAGCATTTCCTGCAGTATTGCAAAATGTATTTGTTCAGGGTTGCAAGTATTTGCTAACCAACAGCTAGTTATTTTTAGCTCCAAGGGGAATTTGATTATTTTTAAAATATTACATCCATAATGCCTGCATATGACCTTTGATATTTGGACCAACATTCCACTCACAATTACTGTAGTTATACAGAGCAGTGTGACGGCAATTAGACATTTCCAGTTATTATTCTCACGACATAGAGTACGTCAAATACCACTTTTCTGGCAAAGAATAACAATATTTCTCATAACTTATCTGATTTTTTTTATTTCTATCTACCCCTGACCTTTATGGCCAAATAATTGGGGTGGGGGCTATACCACCCCCAATCTAAATATTGGGAGGGAGAATCCCCCCTCCCGGATTGCTGCCCATGCACTAGCATATTTAACAATATCTGAACAATTACAATCAGCCTATTTTTGAACAATTCCTAATTCATCAGAGGTAAGGAAAGGAGTTTTCGGTTTTGCGGAAAACTGAGAAAATCTGCAAAATTTGGAGTATACAAAATGGAAAATGTAAAAAGTTTGGAGAAAAAAAATTGAAAGAATGTTTTTAAAATATATCAAATTATATTTATTATTGAACAAATAATGCTATCATGTCTTTCGCGCATTATTAAATGTGATTCAACACTAGCCATATGCTAGGCTGCCAGGCCCATCAAAAGTTTAAATAGTTGAGTACTGTATAAACACTTGACACAATCATCCATTATCACCATTAAAAACCAGCCAGCGAATTTTCTACGATCAAATGATTGATTAGTCTAGCTGTCAGACATTAGTCTAGCTGTTAGACATGGCCTTGTCATGAATTCGCCAAATATCCCGGTTTGGAATCTACGAGCGACGTATACTTACCCCATATTGAAGCATGCACCCCCCATTTAGCGATCTAGCATCTGGCATTTACAAAAGTTACAGGTTGGCCACCCCATCTCCATCCAATAAATTTCCAGTCTTAGTGATTAGTGTGATTCAGTATATGCCAGATGCTAGATCAGTAAATGAGGGATGCATACTCCAATGGGCCTATGGGGTAAGTTAGGAGCGATGTAGATTACGAGGTTTTGTGACTAATTTAAAATTACTTTGTATTGGGCAAATTTACTCAAACGGATGACAAAATGGAATTGCCCTTAATCAAGGGTATGCAAACTGTAGGCCTATAGGTCAATAAGGCTGTTCAAAGGCCGTCAAGAGTCAAGAAAACAGAAGTAATTGCCAGGAGCAATTGACAACAGGGATACCAATGAAGGAGTTTGAGTAACATCGACTGGAGCACGCTCATGAGGTCGCGTGACAGTATAGTGTAACACTGCACATTGAATGCGTCTATCGTTACGTGTTACCCTAACTGATGTCATTTGAAGTGCAATCTACCAGCACTAGCGGCTGCTTTCTTCTTGACTCTTGTTGCCCTTTACCATAAATTACAGGCTCTGAGTCGTTCTCCTCGAATCTACCGGAATACTGCAGTATTGGTCAGCGCAGTTGATGTTATGTAGCATATGACACATTGACCAATGAAGAATAATTTATCCTGAAATGTGAAATTCCCTTGCAGGCAAGACAAATGGGTCTTTGAAAACAATAATTAATATCTATACATGATATTTTTTGTGTACTGGTGTATAAGTTAACTATATGTAGACTTGTAGTTTACCAATACTTTTTCACAATGAAGTCTGAGTTTGAAATGCACCAACATGCAAGGTAAATACTTGTTTAATAGCCCTGTGTTTTGATATTCATTGGAGAGCAGACAAATGTGACAATCAATTGACAGACTGGTTGAAAGACAGTATAACAACTATATCAAAAGTAGGCCTACTGTCCTCACATTTCAAATTCTATTTGTGATTCAATGTGCAGTGGTGTAACAGAGACTATATACGTACGTGCATACTGCATAGTTATACATCATGTAACAAACTCTGTTTGCAGCGAACACAGCGTATACTCATTATTTTATGATTTTTTGTTTGTTTCTCCTTTGTGGATTACACATAAAGGCAGTGCAACTGAACAAATTTAGAACTACTGTATCTATACTATTTTCCAGAAACCATGTACTATATAGTGTACACCCACTCCATTCAAGCACATACTTACCCGATTCTTTTACATTTTAGCATGAAAGAGTAAATTTGGAGGGGGTTTGACTACTCCCTGACCCAGTCTCATATGCCCCATCACACAGGCCAAGAAAGTTGTCATTTTAAGGGCCTGGCTAGGTCATTTTCCCTAAGCTTGAAGGACAATTGGAGCATATGTTAGGTTAGGGCAACCTGCACGGCTTTGGAACAAATAAAACATGACACCAATGTTGAATATAATGTGGGCTTAAGACATGTTAAAAACTGAAAGCCAAGCCTCAGGATCAGTAAAGCAATTAGCAACCCTATCCAGGCCTCGATTTTAAGAAAATATAAAGGTTTTGGTTGCCTGAAAGTAAAATTCAAAATTGCCTCAATTTAAGCTACCTCAAAAGAACTAATTGCACAAAGTTTGTATTTTTCCCTAAACTAATTTATTATCAGACAACTTTGCATGGGCGGAGATCACGGTGAGGGGGGGGGGGGCATGTCCCCTCAAAATCTTGAGAACAGATTGCCGCCCATGCAACTTCGTGTTAATTTAGTCACAGATTGGGTGGTCCTGCTCCTTTATGTAACTTCTGTGTTCTGTGATAATATTTCACAGATGGTGTTTTTAACTATATGGAACCACTTGATGTTCTTCCAGGTTAACATTTTTGCAATTTGAAAGCTGGTCGTCTGTCCGACCACATACCTGACTACTTTTGGTTATCCGTCACACATTATAGTTGTCTCAGACTACTGTTAAAATCAAGCCCTGCTATTATCAATGACAACGTAACTCGGGTTACATCAACTGCAGCAGCATTCGGAAGGTCTCGCTATTTGTAGCATAACCTTCTAATTCCCAAAAACTTACCTGGTTTTCGGGTCTACGAGCAACGATACCTATCTCATACTTACACAGCGCCCCCTCTATTTAGCCTACTAGTCCCATTCTGGCAAATTCTACCATACCCCAA
>JAODUJ010058449.1:0-12034 GCA_027564615.1 Psolus chitonoides | reverse complement strand
GGGGGGGGGGGGTGGCGGGCGGCGGGGTTCTGACTAAACCTGACACCGAAGGTGAGCGCACCTCACCCTACATACATACGCATTTTATGCTCCGTTCATATTTAATTATTTATTTAGATTGCATCGAAAGCACTTTTTCGTTAGATAATTAGTCGGTCACAAAGTCTCAGCTAGAATGTGTGGCTCCTATCTCTTCCTGGTTTATGCGAAGTTAAAATGGTTAAATAAAAGTGTGAGGATAAGGTGTAATATTGTATTTTGTAACAATTATATCAACATCAACATCAACATCACGTGTAAAAACGCCAAAGGTGAGCGCACCTCACCCTACATCGCGTGTAGAAAATCCGTCGATCACTCATGATTTTAAAGGGAGCCCAAAATGTTTCGCGCGCGTTGTATTTCCACGTGCATGTTCAATGTTCATGTAATCACTATAAGAAGCGCGGATTTTTTTACCTTCAGTAACACACGTGACTCGGACTCGAGCTATACTGGACACTGGGACTTGTGACTAGGACTCGAATACCAGTGACTCGGACTCGGAGGTTGACAGCACTGTTGGTTACTCGTGGCTCATTACAGTGTATATATTATCAGTACTATATACTCATATAAATACTGCGTATGCGACGCAATGATCTTGTAAACACGATGACTCCATACAGCGTTGATGGATTGATGACATAGTTGGCACATAATGTTGTCTATATGCAGTTCCAGAAGTGACAATGAGAATTTACCCTTCCTCACAACCCTATAACCGAGTTACGTAGATCATATTGATGAGTGGGCGGTCAACAAAGTCAGTGCAGCATCATTTCATTCAGTATGAGAGTGACTCCTGTTTCTAATAAATGTCATGACTTAATTACTTCCAAATTGTCACCCTTCAAAATAGTATGTGATACATTTTTGATATGTTTTCGCTAATAAAAGGCCATGGGTCACTGAACAAGAGGCCACCCGGCCTGCTGTGACTCCATGGGCTGGTGAGATGCAAGGAGCTATGGAGCAACAGGCCCTATGGTCTGTCGTGAGTCATGGACAAGGTAAAGACCATGGAGCAACAGGCCCACTGGCCTACTATGTGCTGTTGGTTAGCAGGTCAATAATCTGACTATGGAAAATCAAGTTCCTGGTCTGTCGTGGGTTGTGCTAGGTGGCCATTGGGTCCACCCTGAGGCCTGAGCTACTGTAGCTGGGCCAAGAGTCCTGTCGGCATAACGCCCTGTAGGTCTTGCTCAGTCTTCAGTTGGGGTACCCTGTGCCTGGCTCGGTTAACCCACTGCTCGGCGGAACTCCTTAGTTGGGCCGTCCATGCTTTGTACAAAGCTAGATGGGTTGTCTCACATGATGGTTTTGACAATCTCTTCTGAGACTCCATACTTCAGGAGAATGTGCAGCATCCTGCTTCCTGTTGGTACTATCAAATGCCTTCGAAGAGTCAACAAACACAAGTGATGCCTTACGCTTGGAGATCCGCAGCTCTTCGATAATCCGTCTGAGGGCAATAATCTGCTTTTCCCAAAGTAGTTGTTTGGTCAGATTCAGACTTGCCCTCGACCCTGGCAGACTGGAGTCCGTACATATGCCTATGGGGTTGTATGGGTACCTTCAAAATGGAAACCGTGGTACATTCCCGATAGGGCGGTAATCAATAATGACAGTAGTTACTATGTAACATAAAAACAAAGTTTACAAATCCCGATTTCAGTTTACCTCATCAAGTTGTCACCAAAATAAGTTTTCACCAAAACCAAACTGAGATGGGGAGAGCCTACAACATTATGAATTGAGCCATTAGCGTTGATCCAGGGGAGTGAGATGGGGGTATACCCCCAATATTTCGGCTCGGGGAATGGCCTGTGTAATCCCCCCCCCCCCATTTTACAGATAGGCATGCCAGAATTACCATATATTTCTCCAAATTTCACCCAAAAAAAATCGCGTGCTGTAATATCACTATTGATTCTGCTTCAGCGTATATGTAAATGTAAACTTTAACAAAAATGTTAACGGTATGAGACACTTCCTGTAGAGACCCTCCCGTGTGACCATCGGAATCGTGGGATACTCAATTTTTGACCTTTATGAACCTCATACCCCCCAATGTCAACAGGAAATCTATGCCACGGGACATGTGGGATTGGGACATTTGGGAGGAGGTGTTTCGCCTTGCCCGCCATCTTTGACTATATCTATCCGTAGTCAGAATCGTGTCTCTCGTTCAGGGCGGGGAAGGTTCCCCAGTCGGGTAATGTGTCCACTCTCCCCGCCGGGAAGTAAAACAAACAAAAACGCCGGGGAGCAAATTGAGCAAAATACTTTCATAATAACGAGCAGACTCGTCCTGTCATGGAGATAATTGCTTCCGTTCTATTCTCCTACTAACTGAACACCATATATTTTGCTAAATATAGAGCAATGACGACTGTCATATCTCTCTTTAATAAAACACTATTAAACCGCGGCGCGTACGCGTGAAGTGACCGCTGTTATAGTTCATACTCATTTTAGTCTCTACTACCTTCTTTAGATACACCCCTTAGGGACACGTCGTAGCAACACATCGTTACTTCGTAATTACCCATGGGCAATATTACGCGACAGGTCAAAAGTACCTGTACCTGTACCTCGAGGTGGGGGCGCTCGTAGAGTCATGTGAGTTATCGGTGCCACCAAAAACGTTCTCTAGTTTAAGGAGACACCTAACAATCGTGGCATTCAATATGGAAGAATATATGTATCAAACTGTGAAACATTCTGAACGTCACTGTTGTTAATGTCATTTGAACCTCGATGAGTTCAAGCTCCAGCTCCTCTCTTTTCCACGAGCGGGCCCACCTTTACTTCGTCGACCTAGACTACTGACTTACTGTGTGAGTGGATTGTTAGTTCCATTCAAGTAGCTAAAAAGATGAAATTATTTTACTGAATTTACTCAAAGCTGGCAAATTTTTGATCATTCATTGCTAATATCCGACTAAGGAAAAAAAATAGGCACTGCAAATTATTTTCCTAAATCCTGGCCATAAGCTAGAGAAACTTTCAGAATTTGTAGCATGCATCGCAATGCTGTGTACAGGCACCAGCTACGGTATTGAATACATATACACAGCTGAACAGTATGTATGTTCAGTCAGTCCGGAGCAAACTTAACGAATGAACAGTCGCCTTGGACGTTTAATTCAGTTCGTGATTTTCATCTTCTCCAACAATATACTAATATCCAGTGGTGTTATTATACATTGTAAACAGTAAATTTGTACAAATTAAACTGAACAGAATAATTTAGCGGCAACAATTTCTAGACACCCCTTATTGCCGGGATATTCCGAAGTATAATGCAGTCTGTGATCATGCGCAATAAAGAGAATCTATAGTACCGTTGTGGTGGGGAAGTTGAAAGTGGACTCAAGATTCTCATACAGGGGTGCGGTAAGTAGGAACGTATTGCCCTACAAACATACGTACATCCGTACGTGCAAACTTACATAGGGCTCTGGCGCAAAAGTAATCAGTCAATTTCCGATTAAAACACAATCAAATAGTCTTATTGGAAGAACCTTTTTTTAATGAGAACTGGAATATCTGTTCTACTATAAGACGTTTCTGATTCCAAATGAATGAAAATGAGACGAAAGAGTTCACGTTAATTAATTTTCATATAATTCAGTGTGGCAGGTCGGTGCTTTCGTATTGAATTTGGTACAACGGCCTTTACTGGGTCATCACCGCGCAGACGTAGGACATGCGCAGTAGCTATCTATGAACTACCTTGTTACAACAACGTGACCTACTCGAGGTGCGATACATGGCCGTTTCGTAATTAGGAATACGAGATGTAGCCTACTTGACAAGATAGATTATGGTCAGGAGGTCTTAACAACACATCGTTCATGTATTTACAACGCGGTGAACTCAGATAACACTACCATACCAACACAGATGAACGAGATAGTTGAACATGGTCGTTGGTACGGTGTGTTTATCGCCACTTATTAAATCACATGGCCACTTCTAAATTTGGCCGTTCCCAGTAAATTGCAATTTATAGAACGTCAAATGATATTACAGTGTCCGTTTTGGCGTTCCATATTGTAGATTGTAGATGCTAGAAGTGAGACATTGAGGGAACATCTGGTTTGTTCCTTGTACCGGTCTCATTACAGAATCTAACAAATGCTCTTGAAACAGTGATCTCTTTCAGATGATAGCTGGAAATCTGTCAGGACCTGGTTCTAAACCTTTTTCAGAAGCTTTTGAATAACTTCCATCGTGAAAGGATTGGTGTAGATTTGCAGTCTACCTGTTATTTTGTGATTAAAGAAAGGATCATTGAGCTTGGTATGCTTCGTCGATTGACACTTCTGCACTTTAGCAGCATCAAGGTTCTTTTTAGTTTTTTTTAGGAAATAGATACTTATGTGATGCATTCTTCAGTTCTCCTCTGGGATCGGCTACCCTCTCGTTGGAAGCAAATGTTACTGTTTTCTTTCTCTCCTTTGGGAGCATTTCCAGTGCAATATATATGTTGGCAGGGTGTCATACACAGCACTGTTGTCTTCTAGTTCATCGCGAAGAGTGTGGAACCTGTTGTGTACTGAAACCGTAACCTCGTCACAAAGGTCATCATCCTCTGGCACTTTTTCTACAATCGATTTGGTTCATAGGATACCGGTAGGTGACCGGTACTTTGTTATTACTTGTATACAGTTTCTGGCAATTGCATGGAACAATTCTCCGATTAACACCTGCAAAGTAGTTATATGCACGTACATCTTTGATACTGTTAATCCACTTCGTATTGGTGGTCAAGTTGAGCAAGGTTACCATGGGGAAGGCGATGTGTTCAGGGATTCCTATTGTGGTTTGGAAACCTCGGTTTGTAGCACAAAGGTTGTACTACTCCATGAAATCCTTCATGTGCTTGCCGTTTCTGTTCGTGTGTTTGTTGATCCAGTTAGAAACCTATGGTCATTCATTATATGTGTACTATATTGATGTTCATGAGTGGGGAAGAGCGAATATTTGTTTTCATTATTATGATATTATTTATATTAATAACTTGTATTCCCAGTATGTCAAGAAGCCTATTATCCCCATTCAGACAAGACCTAATTCCAATGGAAAGGATTCACGAAGCCATTGGCTTTCTTGTTTTAAAAGAGGCGAAACAAATGTATGCGATCCCACGGGCGTGTGTGAGTCACAATAGCCATGTGTGAATTCGGTCCCAAATCCCGAACAATCCAGATGCCACCCACAACCGAGAAACAATTACGAAAGACCCCCAATATCATGACCATACAACCTCCAGAAAACAGCTTAGTGTTGTGATCTCATAACAAAAACCTGCAGTAACAACCGAAATATTCGGTTGTTACTGACAGTATCGCTAGAAATAAATTCTGGCCAGTCGAAATAGTTGACCATTAGCATTGAGTTGACCTCAGGCGATCTTAAATGATCACTAACCACTACTTCATGTAAAACATTTGTTCCTCACCAATCTGCCAACATTGGTAAAAATTGGTTGATGCACCCGACTGTGGGAGCAGGTTGACCTCTGGGGCTCGGGGAACGGCCTATTGGAATATAATATAATATACATTTGAGAGATGGGGGCTGGCGTATCGACAATATATATACAGATGAAATGTCACTTCCACGGAGTTTTTCATGCCGATAATGTGGTATTCTAATCCCAAGCAGCACTGGCGCCTCACCTTTTTGGACAAGGGAAAGAATGTTGAGGAAAACTGGGCACGAGCGGGACTCGAACCTACGACCTGCTGCTCTACGTGCTGCAGGTCATATATACACGGGAAGAAATAACACATAGTATTGCAAAGAACGTTTCTGTTTATTCTTACATGTGACCTAACAATATTAACATGATCTTCTCCAGATGCTATATTACATAAACAGTTAGGATATATGTTTATTTTACAGGAGGATATGGAAGGTTATGGTATTGACAATGCTGCTGGTATGAATCAACCAGATGAAGATATTGCCCAGGTTGACGTGCCAAGAACAATGCTACCCTTCCCACCAGCAGAGATTGAAATTTTCACAACGATTTTTCCAGTTAATGTAGAACATCTTGAGAACATAACTGCACAGAAAGACTATTACCTGGCAGTCAGATGCTATTTACAGGAGCGATGGCAAATAATTAATGTTAGGTAGTTACTGCTAACTAGGTGTTTGGCGAAGTGCATTTAACAGTACAGGCCACATTACCATCAAAACAATTCTGTCAAAATGTTCTTTTTTTTCGAACAAATATCTAACTTACATGAAGAGTACTGGTATGGTGTACACAATCGCTGTAAATATATAACTATTATACTGGATACTGGTTCAAACGAATGTATTTGATGGGAAATACTTAGGATCCAATAGGCTACGAGGGAGGCAGTCCACAATATAGAAGTTCAGGGTAAAAATATATTTCGGATGAAAGGTGTCCGAAAGTTGCATATTTTATAGACCTAATTGTCCAAAGATGTCAACACGCCGGGACTTTGGACACTGGCGGTGATATAAGATTTTAGTTAATGTCCACTCACTGTCAGCCTCCCTGATCCTCAACTGCAAATCATGAAAACTATTTCTTGAGACAATCAATAATTTAACCAAAGACACTAGATCAATTTGTATATATTAATATTGTATACATCATGTGAATGCCGCGGCTTGTTTTTATGTTACTGGGGTAAAAGGGGGAAGTTTGTAGAAAATGTTTCCGAAAAATTGTAAAGGTAAAGTTAGAAAAATAAACAGACGTTATGGGTAACGGTAGGCTGACATGATTATTGTATGAGATGCAGTTGATTAAATGTAATATATACAGTGATTTAGAATTTGACCATGACCCCACTACACTCACCCTTGTTTTTCCCAGATGGAGTTGTCATGATTGAAGGAAATAACGGGAAATTTACCTACATCACTAAATAAAGAACATGCAACTGTTTCTAATAATGAAAGAACACCTCCCCCGATTTATAGTGTATCAATCTACAAGATTATTAGGCATATGGATATATCAAGTTTGTTTTCGCGCTTTGAATTAAGCTAAATCATGATTGATACAGATTGCTGAAGGATTACTGCGATTGTAAGAAACTACATAAGAAAATGATGCGGTTATTTTTTTCGTGTGTCTAAAACCCACAATGGCTTCATGCCGCTTATACAATAACGTATTCATATCTAGAAGTTGCAATATATCCAAAACTAGTATCGAAGCCAAATGTTGGACTCTATCAACACCATATTATATTCCGGTTATTATCATAACCCAGCAATATTTTGGTAAATAAGCACTGTTTGTCTTTTACAAACAATATAAAATATATGTACATTATGTCAAACATGTATGTTCTCTTAATATATGAGTGATCTACGTAAACGTGTAACATAATTTAACAAACATTATTAGATACACATGTTATAGTAACTATTCTGTTTGATGGAGGATTTATTTGTCATACTAGTACTAGATTAACTACGATAAAGAAGGACCTACCAGTTATTCTTTTAAAATGAATGAAAGATGTAAATGAATTGGCGAAACATGAAAGAAATGTAGTTAACTGTGACAGATAGTATCACAACAGAACTCTGATGCGAACGTCTCAAAACTTGTGACGTCACTTCCGCGTTTGTGCTGAAATTCAGTAGCTGCAACAACAATATATGTATTAAACATGTATATAATTACGTTGCATTTAGGCAATAAGTCAACAATTGTTTCACTAACCATAACAATTTGAACAGCGCTCTTGAATGAAAAAATGACGACCTGTTCGGTTAAATGAAATTCGGACATTAGGATCGGGTGATCACTTAACCTAAACCAAGTAAAAAAGACAGTTTAATGACATGTTGCGTGCAAATCATTAACTGTAACCACACCAATGGTCATGAAGATGTTTGGAGTCGTTGAATCTTTCACAAACTTTCGGACTTTCCAGGATGACAAAAAAGTTACATTTTCGTCCTTGCGCATTCTAGGGCCGTTTGTCGGTGGGACCCTTTTTCGAACATTTATGAACTGTTTAGAGGCCAGTAGGCAATATATTTCTTTTGTATCCAGGTCAACATGTTCAAGAAAACACCTAATGTTATGCATTCGTTGACGATATATGAAGTATCCGGATGAATTTCTGGTATAGGAAATTTCAGTGACTTGCTGTTGTGAAAGCTGCTGTTTCCTCTTATAACGTTCATATATTTGAAAACCAAGTATGTTCAAAATGAACTCCCCAGTACCGGTACTCTAAGCATTGGATCTACCAAAGTTTGTTTTGTCTTGCTGAGGGACGACTACTGCATTTGCAGAGAGTCTCTTTATGCAAACCCAAATCCTGGGGCTGACAGGATGCCAAACTGCATTTTGTCCTTAAATGCTTCATATGTGGTGTGGATGGGTAGTTTTAGAACACACGAGCATGTGTGTGCTTTTGGGAAAACTGATGGCATAGTCTCGTCTCCTTCGGCTGTACGTAAAAATGCTATTGATGGTTGCTCATCAAAGCCTGTTGGTGGGACGCTGCTGAGACCTGTCGCAAACACCAGAATGTCTTTGAATGTAATGGTAGCTTCGCCATCTGGAGGAATTGGAGAAAGTGTATAAATATAATTAGCAGATATACGCCAAACACATGTAGAATACCCCTTTGATATACAGGTGCAATGTGGAGGAATTCCTGTTGACAAGCTACTGTCTACATGCTTTACGAAGTAAGCGGCTCCCATAACACAAGATAACAGGGAGATAGTCCCATAATATTGACACATGACATTTTACTGTGAATATGACGTGCATTTCCAGTGTTGTGATGGCGAGAGGACACAGCCCCATGTACTGGGACCCCCCCCCCCTCAATATTTGACCTAAAAATATCTTCCGTTTTATCAATTTGAGCAATTCGAAGAAGAATATATAGAACTGGTAATATTCCTTTAACTACTGTCATTTGAAAGAGAGTGAAGGTGAATTCCAGCTTGTGTAGTGGTTTGGTTTAAAACATAATGATAACAACATGTGAGATATATGTTCATATCAAAAGTGTCTACCCTACATATAAACTCAGTGTAATTTCCAAGCGCGGCGATTTGTAGGGATATTTCTCTCAATATCGGGGGTACATTTTCAGACCATCACAAAAAATACTGTGTGGAGAATGAAAGGGCGCCGATCATGGGTGGGGGAAGCATGCACCCGTGATCGGCGGCCTTTGCGATTCCCGTTTTCATTTCGTGGTGTTTGAGAGGTAAGCAAAGGTCCTTGGAATATTTTGTATGTTAATTTTAATACTAGTACCTTCAATATCTTGAAGCAGGTCCCTCCAATAAGCTATTGTTTGGACCTCTGCTGCCTTGTTGTTGCTCCCATCTGCACTGTAAGTGTGTTGGAAAATACCCGCCATAGTGTCCGCGTTAACCGTGACCTCGGTCGCTTGTTTTAGAAAACATACTTTGAACAAATCGGGATTGCTGCGTACCGACTGCAGCACTCCCAAAGTTTCCAGTCCACGGATAAAGCTGCGGAATAAAATAGTAATAATGATGTAGGATCCTAATGGGAAGAATGTCGTTGGTGGGGGTTTGGGTGGAGCTGTAATTACAGCCCTGGTTATCATGACATCATCAGGTGAATGAATATCTAGATTGAAAGGTTATATACACATATAATATGTCTGCATATTCTGTTATCTATATGTTCCTATTGTTTTGTATACGATTTTATAGACAATAAACCTTCCTTTCGATGTTGTTCAGGAATCCGTCAGTTGGAGTGATGTAATTTTGACAGGGATTTTAAACAAGTTGAAGTTAACAATAAAGCCAATAACTTGCGATTCATTTAAATTACAGCCTTACAGTCTTATTATAGTCTGAATAAGAATAGTTTCATGTTAGCGTATGGCTAGTCTAAATAAAAGAGATCTTGAAATAGCATGCATGATTATGATCTACCGTAATACTAGAACAATCATTGCAGGGCTCCCTCCCAATGATCCTATATATTTATATATTTTGAAAATGATCATATATTTTCCTAAAAGAAGGAAAAGCCGATAGTTTCCTTTCAAATTGTCAGTGGTAGCCTGCCCACTCAGTGAAAAAAAAATGCTAAAGGAGGATATTTTGTATAGATTCCGTCCAGATGGACCAACAAGAGAGTAGTTTCTATGAATAACTGTTAGAGGATTCTCCCACACAAACTAATTTCAAAACTATATAGTTTCAATTCCCCTAAATACTACACCATGCATGCGTTATGAATGATGCATCTTTTGAAAGAGGTACAAAGCAGTTATATCAATCTATTATATAGACACAGATGTATTCTGCACTAGTAATGCAATTTCCTCCTTTTGAAAGGGTCATTTCCAGGAATACTGTTTTTCTTCTGTCATTTTTAGCTCACGCCATGTATGTAACTGGTGGGAGCTATTGTGATGGAGCTTTCTATCTATCTACACACCCACCCATCCACACACAAACATACTGCAAAATGCTCCCTTTTCCTATTGTATGTTACAGTGCTAAGGTTTTTTTCACGATGGTGCTTTGTTGATGTCCAACAAAATTGGGTCCACTGAATCTATGGTCCTTGTTAAAGAAATCACTAATCTAAACGTTTTCTTTCTTGCAGTTTGTATGGTCGTAATGTTAAGGTTCATCATGATAATGTTTTGTTAGTATTTCTTTGAATGTTCAGGAATTCACAACATGGGCCATCTGGGCTAATTTGTGAAGTCAGGCAAAATTCTCACTTCTATGTAGATTGTATGGTAAAATGTTGAGGGGTGTCATGATACATTGGCCATTTTTATGAATTCAGGAACTAAATGTTTTTTTCGCAGATTGTATGGTCAAAATGCTGAGGGTTTGTAATGCTAGTGTTTCTCTGGCGTGTTTGGTAATTTCGGGGTCCAATGTCACAAATGGGCCATGAGAGCCATCTTATGAAATCAAGCTAAATGTTTCTTTTCTTGCATACTTGATGTTACAATGCGGAGGGTAGTGGTAGTGGTATCTTTTTTTGTTTTTCAGGATTTCGGGGTCCAAGGTCCCCAATGGGCCATTTTAGAAAATCTCGCAAAATGCTTCATTTCTTATAGATTTCATGTTGAGCGTTTGTTACATGGGTACTATGGTAGAGGTACCTTTCACAGAGTGCTGGAATTTCGTCATCCGTCAGTGGGCCAAATGGGCCATTTCTATTAAATCGCTAAAATAATTGTTTATATGCAGGTTGTATGGTCGTACTGTTAAGGGATTGTCATGATAGTGTTTTGGTAGTTCTTCTGGAGGGTGTTCAGGAATTTTGGGCCCAAGGTGAAAAATGTGACATATGGGCCATTTTAGGAAATCATAAAAAATACTGCTTAGAACAATTTTTTGAGCCCAAAATTGGGCCCACGATTTTTTGGGTCAAATATGATGGGCCATATTTTTGTCACCGGAGTAAGACATATTAAGGAGAGCAAAGGATTATCATACCATTCATATCCAACTCTGGCACGTTCTATCACATAAAACTTGAGGAGGCTTCGACACAGGTTTTCCTGATCTTGTAGACGATATATGGGTTTGACACATCCTGCGATGGTCATTAGCAGTGCCGCATCCTCTGTTGATGCTTCCATTTCTTCTTCAGTGGAAGCATCTGAAATCTAATGAGGAAGATAGCAGTGGTATCATTATTGGTAGTGTTTGCACCGGGTGCTAAACATCGGGCAAGTCGGTTACTCGACGTGCGTGCTTGTGAATGTAGCCTACATCCTGTCATGCATATTAAATTGATTATATTGATAAGTTGTAGGCGTATTACGGCGTAGCGTAATAATAAGAATAGCATACAAATGCATCCAAAAAGCGGGACGGACGTTGAGAGGTTGAGGCTGGCAAAGCGCACATTATTGTTAGGGACGGTACAAACACTAATTATTACCAGAGTTAGTGGCAGTTAGTGCAGATATTCTTGTTGACATCGGGATGGGGG
>JAODUJ010058338.1:0-12035 GCA_027564615.1 Psolus chitonoides | reverse complement strand
ACATTGGGACAGGTTTGTAAATTGGCTAGCCCAACGGACTTTTGTCACCAAATTTATACTAGCCCAGAGGTGTCCTCCACTAGCCCCGGGCTTTCGGGCTTATGGTTAATTCTAGCACTGCTTTCAGTAGAGCTTCCCGAACCCGTAGATACTAAACTAAACAACTACAGCACTACAAAACACACAAAACAGAGAAAGAAATGGCATGAACTAAAGTGCTGCCCACTCATTTTTTAAATGCCACACTAGTGATAGTTGTATTGTCCCATCTTCAATGAGCTAAAACATCCACCCCCCCCCTCCCTCTTGGATATTATTACATTTTCTTAATAATGTAGAACTTTGTAAATTGTATGTATTATTACCAGAAAAATGTCCTCTAAATGAACTTGACATTCTTTGATTATTTATCCTTTTGTACTTCTTGGTTTGCCCTAAAGGGCGCTAGCTTTGATAAGCATTTCAATGTTTCTTAGGGTACTGTTTACACATTGTATTGTATGTTTACATATGAAAAAATTAATGGAAATGAAAAATAGGGCATGTTTCTCCAGCTGACTGTACATGCTCAGAACTGTTACATGTAGGGCCTACATTAAACCAGATAACAAAATTTATTCCAGACTTTTTTCCGTGGCCCACGCATTTAAAGCTACCATCACAGTTTTTAATAAATATGACATAATTAGTTCAAAAAATGAAAAACATCCACACAGAAACAAAGAAAAAATACACCCTACTTTTTCCATTCATGTGGCCACACACCAACCTTCACAGCTAGCCTATACAAACCCACAGTAAGGTATGGGGAGCAAGATCATGGCTCCATGGAAAGGAGTGTCTATGCTGTGCTGTGGTTGGTTGCCTTGAGGAGTCCAACGAACTAACTGTATTTGAATTGTATTTTGATACAGAAAAGCCGGCCGCCGATTGTAAAAAATCACTTTTCCTTTCCCTGTAGCTCCTTGATTATAGTTGAAGTGAAAATTTAGTGGTATGTATCTTCAAGGAGGACGAATCGACTGATCTAATTGATTTTTCATTTCGTGAAGGTTTTCTAATTTTATCAGTAAAGTCTGTAAGCTCGGTTTAATTTTACAATACAACAATATATCACATTAAGGTTACATGGAACTCCCATAATATAACATTTTACTTATGACCAGTGAATACTCCCTGTTAAAATTAGCTGAGTGAGTAGCAATGTTCTATATTAAACCGGTATTCAGAGTTTATCCTGCTGAAATGTGAAACCTATCGAGAACTCAAGATTCAATGAGATCAATCGCTTCTTATCTTTTAAAAGTAGCACAACAAAATTTCCCTCCGACATCACCTCTAATTCAGGACAAAACAAAAGTGTTAAGTGCAATCACATCTCCTAATAACTCTGATCCAAAAACTTATCCATACAATGCAAGATGCTCACCAGGTCTGAATGACATTGGATTAGGATCATCACAGAACCCAAGTAAGGCATGAAAGAAATCCAAAATGGCCTCCAGCGGGTGGGCAGAGATGACGTAACGGAGATAACGCCTGAACTGTGATGGATCCACCTTGAAGAGGCGATGAAGACACTGCTGCCCCATCAAGCGTAGTTTATCACCTTTAGTGAAAGAAAAAACATCCAGTAGAAAAATTATGAGGAAATCAGAATTGAGTTGAAGTTGCAAAAATCATTAGTGTGAAAAGGTACTATGATATTAAGAAATTATGGAGAATACATCACTTGGATTTACCCTAATGCTTTGATAAAACTAATGACACATTTTGCTGTACATAATGCATACCATCATGAATTTAAATCGTTTTAATATTTTCAAAAATGTCATATTGAATTGCATTGAACTTGCTATGGACAACTTTTTACACCCTCCTATTACCATTATAGCTGTGGCTGGTTATTAAGCCTTGATGTTAAACCAGGGTCAGAATTGTGATATTACAAAGTCATGGTTGTGCCCAAACAATGTACTCTTGTAAAAACATTGAATCACTTGGAAATTGTTGACACTGAGCTCATATCAATACACAGTTCCAGATATATAATAGACAATAAATTATGGTTAATAAATATTTACTTTGCATGAATTGCTTAAGTTTAAAGGAAGTTTTGCCCATAACTTACTGATAAAACCATATTATTGTTCCATTAAATACCACTGAAAGTGAAGCTAGGTTTTAAAATATGGAATGATGACAAAGTACATGGTGTCCATCCAGTGTCATAACGGTGGGGTGAGAGGCAGTGGCATGGCCAGGATTTTTTTCAGCAGGGGAGCATGAATATTTCCTGGGGAGCACAATTATTCACTCGGCCTAATGAATTGATTAGAACATGAAGAATATGCATTCCAATATTTTCTTGTGAGGGGCACAACTTTTTGTGCCCCCCAACTATGGCACTGGTCAGAGGCCCTTGGCAGTAGCTAAGATGGCACCTTTCCTGATTGTCGTCCTCAAGGGTGGGTCAAGGGGAGGGGGTATCCCCTCCTGTGAGAATTTTTTTAACCAATTAAAGGTCCTTAGAATTTATTCTGGTTTAATAATTATTTCACCACTTTTATGTTGTTTTGTCTGGTCCATACATGCCCCTTAGATGCTCTATGACTAGGACTTGGAATCATGGACCTTCATCCATTCTAAATAGGGAGAGGGTCATGATCCCACTCTCACAAAATTGACTGTGTGAAAATGTTAAAGTCAATGGGAGCATCTTCAAAAAGTAAGGAGGAAGACCCCCCACCAGGATCTACGCCCCTGCTTGGGATATGGAAGCGCGTAAGAAATATTGGTATTTGTCATTCGGGTAAGCAAATTCGGACGTCAGATTCGGTCATTCAAGCAAATATTTACTTCCAGAACTGTACAATATTCTTATGAGCAACACTAATTACTTACTTGTCAGTGTGAATGTTGGAGGAGGGGGTAGGTCCCCTTTAAAAAAAAAACCTGCAGGGGCCATGCCCCCCATCTTTGACACCTGTGGGCATATCGCCACTGTTTCCATTATCAATCTAGACCTGATACAAACACAATGAGCACCTTTTTAGAATAAACAGTTCTATACATTTCCAAACATATTATTATACAATGTTTTTTTAGAGTACATGGAGCATTAGAGGTTACAATTTTTAAATAAATCTCACCTTGTTGACCTCTGACCCCTTCACCGCATCCATGTTGACACCCCAATGCACGGAAGATCTGCAACAGCGTTTCCAACACAAGGTTATGGACAGTCATCTCCTCGAGGCCCTTAGTAGAAATGTCTGACTCTCCTTCCTTGGAGCCCCTCTTCACTTTCTCCCCCTCAACTTTGATGACTGGCACTTTGCCGTCTGTCGGGGGTTTCACCCCCTTTTGAACCACGCTGAATTCTAAGAGGGTGTCAATGATATTCAGAGCGACATCACAGATCCTGCCACTGGCTTCAGTGGATATGATGGTGTGCAGGGCTTTGATGATGACGCTAAAGTTCATGTGACCATTTTCTTGGATGTAATAGGTAGAACCGGCGGCTTCAGCAGTCTCCTCCTCTTCCTTCACTGTGTAGTTCACGAAAGTGTCGGAGGCACTCCTCGGAAGCTGAGTGGGGGGTATAGTTAAACTTGATTTGGCTTTGATACCATTGGCTCTAGTGGTTGGAGTAGGTGTTGCTGTCTGCTGAGCTGTAGCATTGCTGAGGAGTTGAGCAGACAATGGTGTTGGTGGCTTTTCCATGACATTCACGGGGACTTCCATCGGCTTGAGGGTGCCTCTCGGTTTCAGTGTGGTAAAAACAGGTTTTGTGGAAGAAGAAACTCCATCTGAGAGAGTTGCCTCAGATCGAATGTTGGACGAAAACACCATATTCCTGTTACTAGAAACAGTCGCAACATTCATCAGCGGAACTACGATGGGGCGTGGTGGAACCATTGGTGGTGTCACGGTAGTTGTAGTCTCTGCCCAGTCGCTCAGATAAACAGGCTGGGATTGCACCTTGTGAAATTGTATCGGTTTTGAAGACTCTCTTACACGGGCGGGTGCCCCTCCATGCCCTGCTGGGGTCAAGGGGACAGCAGTTTTGGTCTGGCCAGCATTTATAAATGGATGTGGAGGGTTTGAGATGGTCATTGGTCTTATGAAACCTGATGGACCATTTCTCTCAGGTGAATGGTTAAGCTTTTGATGACCCTTCCATCCAGTGGGTGGAGGCGACTGTAAGGGCGATGTGGAGAAAATTGGTGGTGGCTGAGCTATCGTTTTCATTTTCATCGGCCTTACCTCTTCCGCTGATACCATCGCTGGACCCTCTTGTGCGACGAACCGTGCACCAATGTTTACAGGTTTAACCGCTTGGGGTAGAGGAAATGTTATCTGTTGTTTTTCGACAGATGCCATTCTAGCTAGACCAGGTCGTAGCTCAATAGGCCTAATTTCCTGTGGTTGGATAACTATTGGCCTAACCTCCTGTGCAGTGAAGATGGTTGACGTTTCTTCAACCGATGCCATGTTTATTACGCCTCTCCTGTGATTGAACGATGCGGTAGTGTATGTGTCCTCTGCGTGACTCATTTCACCTGCTTCAGTCAAGAGGGGGGTCGACTCTTGTGCCAGGAATCCCGACTGCTTCGAAGAAACATCAGCCGAGGATGTAAGAGAGGGCAGTGTCTTGAGCTTGACAACATCAATCTTAAACTGAAATGGTTCCAGCTTTGGAGAAGTAAAGGAACTTTCTGAATCGGTTCTCTCCAAGAGTGGTCGTCTTTCTCCAGCATCTTGGCTGATCTTCCCGTTTGTGCTTTGGCATTCTTCACTCTCTTCTTCCTGGATGAGTTTGGGTACGAAACTACCGACTGCTTTAGAAAAGCCTGCTCTGCTCGTTTTCTTCACGCTTTTGTTGAATTTCAACTTTTCGAGACTACTTCTTCTTTCTGGTTTAGTCAATGTTCCTCCTTCTGCACTTCCAAAGACTTTTTTTGGATGAGCAAGTTTGAGGGGTTCCAGTTTGATTTTCTTCATTAGATTCTCCTCCTGTTCCTTCTGCTTCCTGACGACATTTGTCGACTTCATCAACAGGTCCGCTGGTTCAGAAAACTTCTTGTGGGGTATCCCCGGAGCGGGAGAGAACAAGCAAACAGTTATCTGTGGAATGGGGGAGGAGTTACTCCGTTGGCGGACCCTATCTGCTGCCGTATTTTCATCAGCAATCTGTCTGAGCCTGGTCAATATATAGCCCAATGCCCACAAGATGCCCTCCTCTGACCACGAAGGGTTGAACAAGCATCGCATAACTGCAACATCAAAGTGGCTGGCTGCGCAAGTATCGTGGAGTCTGGCAGCTGGTCTTCGGACCTCGGGATTGGATAAAGTTGCTGTTGCAGGAGTCTGCCCTGTCCTGACAGAGGTGGAGGGCTCTTGAGAAGCTGCTACATCCTGCTTCTGGGGAGGAAGACTCTGTGGTTCATGTTCAGTTGCTCCGGCTGGATGTTCGTCATCTATATCGATCAACTTCCCCTCGGTAACAGATGCAGGCCCTGGGCTTCTGGGTGTAGAGGACTTGCGATGAATTTTGGAAAAGAGGTCACCTGATGTTACTCTCAGATCTCCACAGTTACAAGCTCGACTTTGTCCGACTGAGGAATTGCAGACTTCACAAACAATTTCAAGGCTCACAGAGGGAGTGTCAGATGGGGTCATAGGAGGGTCACTTGTTATAGATATTACCTCTGATATATCGGCTAAAGGCGCTGTTCCTTTGACACCTCCCAACGGTGGAGCAGGTGGTTCTTCCTTCAAAACACTCTCAGGGGGTTCAATGTTCGTGTCAGAGATTCGGTCAGAGGTTTGGTCATCGGGAAGTGTACTTTCTGGGGGTGAAGTGTCTGGTGGTTGAGAGGTAGGTGGAGGAGTAGGTGCCAGTGAAGGTGGAGGTGAAGGATCTTCAAACCCATCAGAATCTTGGCCTTCCTCTATTTCTTCCTCTGTAGGTTGATGAACGGAAGTAAGCTGCCTGCGTGCGACTCTGATCAACCTCCTTGGTTTCACTGGCAGGGCAAAGCATGGTATATCAGGCTGTTTATGCTCCCACATCGGTTTCCACACCTTCAGGCCACTCGCCAACCTGAAGGAGAGATCTGACTCTCGAAGACAGTAGACCAAGGGTCCAAAGAGGTACACAAATAGCTGAATGGTCGTGAGAGGGTAGATGTAATCACCCCCATGATCCACATGTAGCTGACAGACTCCCTTCTTCTCTTCTTCACTCTGCATACACTCCTCTGGTGCATCAAGCAGGGCCCAGTGGAGGGTGTGAAGTATTTTTGTCTCGGCGACACCCAGCTTGTCCGCATGTCCCAGTTTGGCTCTGTTGCTGAGTAACGTAGCACAGCAGTGGAAGAGATGGGGAACAGATGCCTGAACAAGCTGCCATCTTGTAATGCTTGATATCGCATCTGAGAGACTTGGCGAAAGGCCATGCAGCTTATTCTCTACCAACACTCTTTCGAATGACTGTGAAAAATAGAAAAAATATTGTTTCATTATATAAAATAATAGAATATGGACTTGTCTATAAAGTTCACTAGAAGAAATGTAAATGCATTGACAAAAGTGTGTTAAATTTGAGAACTCAAAACTATTTTTGTAAAAGATCATGTAGAATGCAGTCCTCAAATTTTTGAAATTTTCATAATGGAAGATATGAAAATTAATTTCTATTTCCAAAAAGATGTAAAAAAGAATGGTAATCCAAAATAAGTTAGAATAGTCCAGACCCAAATGAAAACTAACAATTAGGAGGATGTAAAGTAGTAAACCCAATGGAAAAATTCACATAGAAAAGAATGTCCAGTTATCAAGTTATTGATTTTGTTAAGTTTCTAGAAATCTTAATTTCAATTGAGCATCTGGCAACATTTGGGATGTCATAGTTGCTCTGACAAAAGTGTAATTTAAAACTGATCTCATTCCAGGCCAGTTATAGTGGTCTGTTGCCTTTTCATAAGCATTTGCTGAGTCCCCTTGAAGAACTCAAAATATATCGGTCAGGTCAGATTGGAATCTGCCACTGGTAACATGTAACCCAGTGATACCTGCTGCATGGTTGGCTCTCAGCAACTAATCTAGGTAGGGAGGAAGACTGGACCCCTGATAGAATGAAAAACAAATTTAACAATATCTATTTAAAAGGGCTGATGGCCCATCCAGACCAAGCTATGGGTAAAATAGCCATCGGTGGTCAACAGCATATTGTTTGTGTGGCGGCGGAAGAACCAGGATATTGGTCAACGAAATGCAGCGGTGCAAAACTAGGTAGCAGGCATCCAGGAAAATGGTTCGTGCTAAGACAAGGCCATTACTCGGGAGGGTACTCAGGAATGGCTCTCTACTGTTGGTGCAGAAGGACCTGGCCACCCACTGCATCATTCAGGTTGTGATTGTTTCCATGAGAGTACAAAATTAGAATGCGAAGAGGGTATCGGGTGGTGCGCCATGCAGGCCAGAAGATACGACAATGGCTACTGGGGAAGAGAGAGGTACTGCTCAGAGTACACCTGATGTTGATGATAGATCAGGACTAAATCCTGCTTCAGGAAGGCCTGCTGTTGACGGACTCAGGAAGGAAATGAACAGAACCAATAAATATTGCCACATGGAACGTACATGGTATGTCAGATGGGCAGCAAAAAATAGTGGAGAAAGAGATGGTTGCTTATAACATCAGGATTTTAGGAGTTTCAGAAGTCTGGTGGCTCGGACAAGGCAGGTACACCATAGAGGATGGCAACACGGTTATCTACTCTGGAAAGGAAAGTGGAAGGAAAGTTGCAAATGAGGAGGTGTTGGCCTCATAGTTGAGAAAGCCACAGCCAAATCAGTCCTCGGGTAAGTATAACCCAAATAATGAACGAGTGATGACTCCGAGGCTGAAAAAAACGCACAAAACATAACAGTGATGCAAGTCTGTGCACACCAACATCAGATGCTGCTGAGGAAGTGTTCACAGAATTCTATGAGATGATCCAAGGAGTTATGGACATCATTCCAAAGAAAGATCGGCTAATTGTGCTAGGGGAAAAAATGCTAAAATAGGAAAGAACAAAACTGACCAATGGGAATTCTGGTTGCACCGGTGAATATGGACTCAGAAGCAGGATGAGCTTGGAGATAAGACTACATGACTTCTATACAGCAAACAACCTGGACATTGGAAATGCATTCTTAAGATGACAGCAAGACACTAACTGGTCAGAAGAATAATGTTGCCACAAGCTCCTGAAGACCATAGCAGTGCATGCGCAGTGTGTCATCTGATGTAGAGAGTTGCACTTGGCCTGATATGCTCTTTGTTAGGGTTGTGAACGGTGTAGCGAATAATCTCAAAATGATCACATGTGGAATGAACGTTTAGTAAAAAGCTACTTGCAATTAATCGTTTTTTCTCTCCGATTTTCCGCGATCGCGGAAATTCTGGTAATTCACAGATTCACAGATTTTGCATTTTCTCACAGAAATTCACGGAATTGCCCACAATTGACCAAAACAAAACAATACTTATTCGAAACTAATTATCAACAAAATCACTTTCAAAACTGGAAGTTCCCCGCACATGAATTCCCATTTGTTCCCTGAGTTTTGGGCATCGCGAATCAATGCAGCAAAGCCAGTATCACGTATGCATGTGTGCCTTCAGTTCTACTCAATGTTTTGAAATAGAACAGAATTTCCTCCCCACCGCTGTGCCGTAAAACGAGTAACGTGAATAATCTTACAAGGTTAGGACTGACTCATTCATACCGATGTATGATAGCCTATCATTTCTCACACAGTAGTTGAAGCTCCACTGAAATGATGGTATTTGTGTTTTGAAGATTATCTGAAACATCTGTTTATTAAACAAGACAGCAACTATGCTCACACAGTAGTTGAAACTCCACTGAAATGATGGTATTTGTGTTCTGAAGATTATCTGAAACATCTGTTTATTAAACAAGACAGCAACTATGCTGTGTGATTCCTTGCCATATTTTTAAATGAAATTCATGGTTGAATGTTTAAATCATGGACATGGCAATTAATATTGGTGTGACATAACCTGTGGCATAGCCAGATGTGGGGGGAGGGGGACGAGGTTGAAAAGTGCACCCACAACAGACATTTTTGGGGATGATGGCAAATACTTTTTTTTCTTTTCTGGCTTTACTGAATACAATGAAACAAAAAAAACTTACTTATTACTGTCAGTACTCAGTGTATCCTCATCAATACCTCCTCAATTGCAGAATGTCTTCAACCAAGGGGAAAAAATGGTTGAAGAAACAATGTTTAGCTTGGAAAATGAAGTTTTCTTCCTTGAATCATGGTATGGAGTCAGTGCTTCCACATTCTCAAAACTGATTTCCCGGAATTCACCTCCAAATTTCCCGAAATATAAGTGAAGCTGTACATGGCCAGGCCTGGGGGAGGGTTCAAAACTATTTTTTTGTATTATTATCATTATTTATGTGCGATTTGTGTAATTGTGTGTGACATTTACGGAGAAACAGGATTTCCCGAAATTTCCCCATTTCCCGAAACATTTCCCGAAATCGTCCAAAATTCCCGAATTTCGGGTAATTTCCTTGACAGTGGAAGCACTGTATGGAGTGTACATCAGAAACAGCTCAATGAGTCATTGTCCTGACCCACATGGTCCCATTGTGTGGTTTAGTCAATAGTCAACAAGAGGGCTGTAAACTGTGCATCAACCAATCAGAGCTTCAGACCCCTAAATAATGGGTTGATGCAGGCCAGGTGTATTTGTATTAAGAGAAGAGAAGGAAACCAGAATAACCAAGTGACCTTGTTCTGAATTCACAACATTTTGAACAACTCAATTGTATAGACACAATAAATTTAGATTATAAGCTGTCTGGAAGTAAGCCCTTGTTTATGTGGCTAGATTGATAAAGCTAACATGTATAGTTCAATGCAGGCTATTATTACTGTCTATGACAATAGACAGTATTGCGGTTTCACGAAACTGTGCTGATGGTCACGTGACCGTTTTCTTTCGTCACGAAAATAAGACATTCAGGACTGTTTTCGGAGTTATCATTAAATACATTATTTCCGTAACTGAGAGGAGACCCCGACGAAGTTTGCTCGTCAACGTGAGACACAAAATGTTTGAGAAATTATGATTTATGTTTTATCGTTTTTACCGGTTAACTATTTCCTTGTGTTTTTACCTACATTCAGCCAATCAACGCGCTTGTTATATTAACGTTATGAATGTTTACTACGATATTAGTGTGGTGTTTTGTGTTGAAAGTTGGCACTACTCCAGAAAAGTGCGTGCTGATCATATATCGATGTAAACATTGTCACGTGGGTTTGTGATTGAGCCAAAAGCGAACTGTGGCAACGACAGACCGAATTACAAATATTGTATATGGTTACGTTTTCTTTCGTTGATAACAAGAACAATTTCCATAAAAACTGTGAAATTCTACCAGAAAATGAAAGATGATGTGTTAAAATATATCTTTCGATGTTTTGGGGTAAAATGGCCTGTTTTGGTCTAATTTTGAAAAGGTTTTTAAACGGTTTTGGGGCAGCTTACTGTAGCGAGCTGCACTGTGGGTAGCCCGAGAGGCGGACGTGTATTACTCCTGCACCGATAATATGGCACATTAGGCCAATGTTGAACTATCACTTACTAAGCAAGCTCGGCAACTGTTAGCAGGTTAGCACGGTCGGGGTAATGCCACAGAGCACAAAGGGTTTCATTTCGCTTTTTTTTATTCGCCAAGCTTTTAACATCGACTACGCTTACATTGAGCAAGGCTATGTCTGAAAACTCTAAATAGTTACACATATTCACTGAATGATCCGCAGTGGCGTCGCCAATCGCTTTATTCTAGGGGGACCTGACTGCCGAGGGCTCGACCATTTATGAGAGAGCACCACTAGCTACTAATTTGGGCGCCCAAGGCACCACCGAGCGCGAAACACGAATCATACGCGCGAGTCCCAATGGGCCCGCGTAGGGCCCGCGGTGTGGTTCAGTGGCGAAGCCCCGGCGGGGCCCAGGGGGAGGAGCCCGCGGAAAGACTTGTGTATATCGGTGCTATCAATGACACACTCAACTCTACCCCAAATCAGCCTTCAACTCAACCTTCAACTCAAGTTGGGTCATTCACAAAATCACCCTTGCATCTGTGTAACCACACAACAACTCCCCAGTGATTCATGAGGACTTGTACATCGATATTATCAATGACACACACCCACAACTTTACTTTAAAGAACCCCCTCTGGTCCCCTTAAAACAGAGGCGGCGCCAGGGTTCCCCGACGAAGGGGCCAAGGCGCAGAGGAAGGTGGTCACACAAGCACCACTGTACATCGTACAGCTTATTATTTTTCTCCCGACAGAAGATTAAACTTTCCCCTGACGAGGGGGTCAGCATTCCCCGACGGAGGGGGGGGGGGTATCAATCCTTACATCATTGTGCCCGTGTATCTACTCCCACACATGAGCTGAAATACATAATACCAGTACAGGTCACCATTAACCTTTGGTATTTAGTTCTCCATGTATATCTCCAACTTGGCTTATTATGCATTTCCACATATTTGGCTCCAGATCAGGTATGCACCTAGTGCGTTATCATTATCGACTGCAGCTCGCTATGATTAGGGGAAGGGTTGGGTATAGGGAATATATGTACATTATCAAGGGCGTGTCCAGACCTCCTTCCATGGGGGGCCAAAGCTGTCCCAAAAATACCCCCCCCCATGGCATCTACATCGTTTTCCGGTTATATATTTTTTATTTTCCCTCAGTTCCCTTTGAAGAAAACAAATAGTTTCGATTTCATAATATACATCCCAGGCCCGTACCCAGGATTTTCCGTGGGGGAGGGAGGGTGCGAAGTTGCGAGATTTGGAATAATTGAATACGGGGGCGCGTAGCGCACACGAACAGTTTGGCAGAAAATGCTTCCCAGATCGCTGGAAATGGCACTTCCCAGGCCTTGCAAGTTGCATCTAAACATTTTCAAT
>JAODUJ010058229.1:0-12038 GCA_027564615.1 Psolus chitonoides | reverse complement strand
GAGATAATATTTGTATCGTCGGCATATAAGGTAAAGGAGAGTTTCTTACTACAGTTTGGGAGATCATTAATATAAAGGACAAAGAGTTGAGTTTAGCCAAAATCATGTTGTGATCAAGAGTGTCAAAGCTTCGGAAAGATCCAGAAACATTCCACATGCAATATTACCCTTTTCAAAACTATTAATAAGAATATTAGATATATTAAGAATAGGTTGGGTTGTCGACCGTCCTGACAAGAAACCAAACTGTTGTTGGTATATATTTACGTGTTTGTAGTGAGTTTATACATCTCTTCAGCCAAGGGCAGCGATTTGTGTTTAAGACCGGGGGGGGGGGGTGGCGGACCCTTCCACAATAGGTAACCCCAATTTTAACGCAAGCTGGGGAGAAAAGCACAAGTTTACAGATTGCACCGCTACCCCTCTCCCCTCCCACACATACACGTCTGCCCAGCTGTTATCAGCCATTGGCCTCGTTTTGGGAGAGGATGACAAATTACGGTTGACAATAATTTTCATAATTTATTAACAATTTGTCCAAATATTGTATAAACATGGTTGCAATATTTGTTACGCGTAAAATCGTCATATCAAGAATTAGAAATAAATTAAGTCAATAACATGATAGCAAAAGGAATTCTGTGAGTTATTGAAAACAAATTCCGCGCTGATATTTTTTACTATTAGGTGTGTTTATTTCAGCACTTTGTTATTGCAAAACAGTGACTTGCGTGCAAAGCGCGACCTTTTTAACATTTCCTTTATGAAATATAATTTTTTCTGAACAAAAGACAATGCTTAATAATTATCAACAAGACGTTGATCTACACGAGAAGAAATGTACCTGCTCGCGATACGAAGGACGAAGGAAAACATCGGCGCGCCGATTTTCTTCATCGATTTTCTCCATCGATTTTTAAGATTTTCGCATAAAATACAAATTTGAGGGCTGAATTTGTACTAATGATGGCAGACCAATTACATAGATTTCGGACGGCTATGTTATAATTTCGTACAGTTTTCTATCCACGGATAACTATAGTGGCCTGTTCATCTATGTTATAGGAAAAGGGTGGTCAACCTGCGGTTCGCGGCAATGTCTTATACGGCTTGTTCTGTGAAGAACAGGCTAATCAGAGAGGAAAAGGTTGGCCACCCCTGCTATAGGACCAAGAAAGGTGGGCCCACGGCATTTGCATGTGAAGCGTTCACAATTTCTGATGACGGGAGGGTGAAAATGCACCTCAGATGAACTCAGTGCATAATTCATATTGGCTCTACTGCAAGAAATATTGGGGGGGGGAGAAATGTATTACCGTTCCCTCAACCAACATATTGAGCAGGACAATGTGCCCACCCCACCACCCATATTCGCCGCCCTTGCCTTCATCGTTTTACATCATCAAGCTTTCTAGCTTAGTTGGTCGTTTGGTTTTGTGACGCACTTTTATCTTCCACGGTATTAAGATCAGCTTGCTTGTTAACATTTTTTAACTGAAGACTTATAGGCTACTAACAAAAATATTGTTTATAATCATGTTTATAATTGTATATATGAATAGATATGAAGATTGGCAAGTTTTCATTGAAGAGTGTGTTCATTTACAAATTATCATAGAAACACAAATGAATTTCGGGTATTATTAATATCCAGGTCAATACTTGTAATGGCTGAGGTAAATAAACACATTGCAGAGGCAATGATCTTCAGCTAGGTTTTAGTAATTTATGTTGATTATGTAGTTTGTTCCTGCTTAAATTCTCATGTAATACCAAAAAATTGACCGATCGGACAGTGCATTCCGTTGTTAGACCTGAATCTACTCAAAAGAGTGATTATCACATGAATGTTTTTCTATTTGCAGAAGAAAAATCGAAGAGCAAAACTTGTCAACATGTCCAGTACCCAAACCACTATTGATCTTGAAGATGGGTGCGTCAATGTGGTTTCTACAACAGACGACGACAACATAGGTTTACAGGTAAGAGAATAAATGGATGCGTTAGAAATTTCTTTGTTTGGTTAAGTAATAATAAATAATAATGATAATAATAATGGATGCTTATATAGCGCATTTCCCGTAGATCAAGGCGCTTTACAAAAAACAAAACGTAAACCATCTAACAAAAGAAATCTAAATATATATGAAAAAAGCCACGTTTTTACAGTTTTCGTGCCGAAAGTGTGATATTCTAATCCCAAGCAACTGGCCAAATCTAACCATTTATGTTTGCACAAGGGAAAGAAGAATGAGGAAAACTGGGCACGAGCAGGACTGGAACCTGCGACCTGCTGATTTACGTGCATCCGCCTCTACCGTGACCTGCTGAGCTGTCGTGCGCGACAGACAGAGACGTGGCCAGTGCTTGGGATTAGAATTTCACACTTTCGGCATGAAAACTCCGTAAAAACGTGACATCGCTTCCATTCGTTCATTGCCGATACGCCAACCTCTCTCATTCGTATAATGTGTGGAGGTGTCACATAAATTGGCGGCGTCCCGCCGGTGCGTGTCAACCGGCCCTCAAATCATCTTGAATAGAGCCTGCTATACAGCTACTACCCTCTCGGACAGGCACCCTCTCATCTCCAGACACGGCGGTTCCGGGCCGCGTGGTTTTCGGAACTCTACTCCTGCTCTGCTTTTTTGGACCCGAATACCGACTCCAGCTCATTCATCACATACTCAACTCATACATCCCACAACGAGATCTCAATCTTTTGGAGTCTCGTTTTTTCCGGCGGGGCCTTCGGCCCTTAGCTCGCTAAAGTACCTTCGGGTAGTATCATTTAATCACGAGACGCATTCGTTCGTTCGTGGTATAGCTGGATCGAGCCAGGAACTTGTTCACTGTTGACACAGGAGTAATAGCGTACAGTCTGACAGTATGAAACATATAGAACATTGAACTAGAGAACCTAAACGGGGTCACGGTTAGCACTGCTTAAGGCGCCTAAATCCCTGTTCAGTCCATTGGTATGGGCATTAGGTCTGAATTTCAGACCTGTGTCTTGTTAAGAGTGTGATAAATAGAGCCAATGAAGAAGGATATAGTTAGGATTGGAAAGCCAAGATTGTGTTCAGTGAAATGCTTAGCAACGGGATAGTTAATTTATCTATCTTTACATGTTTTTTATTATTATTGAAACGGAGTCTAAATGTTGTGGTAACAATAAAGTGGTAATAATGGTATTATTAAGTATCCCAACCATTACGTCAAGAAACGGTATTTTCGTACTTGAAAGTCAAACGTGAATTTGATCGTAGGGTGGGCCTCATTACAAGCAGTTATAAAAGAATGAAGGGTGGTCTCTCCATGTGGCCAAGTAAAAATATCGTCGATATATCAATAATTGGATGGTTTTAAAGGGGTATAAGAGAGGATTCTTTCCTCAAGGTTAGCCATAAATATAATGGCGTAACTAAGAGCCATCCTACTCCCCATAGCCGTACCACTTGTTTGTAAATAATGTTGTACATTAAAAACAAAGTGATTATGACTAAAACAAACTTGACAATAGAGGCATATTCCTCAATGAAATGTGCTGAAAAATCAATCATGGAAAGTAATTGTTTGCAAGCCGATATGCCTTCGTAGTGGGGAATATTGGAATAGAGGGCGCTCAGCCGCTCACATCCATAGTGACCAGAAATGAATCAGTCGGACAGGACTCTTTTGTCTGAAGTTTCCCAAGAAACTATGAGGTATCCTTGATATAACTCTTGAGGGAGGGTAACAATGGGTTGAGAACACTATCAATATACCCAGATAGGTGTTAATTGAGGGTACCGATGCAGGAAACAATAAGTCTGCCCGGTGGAAAAATATCAAGAGATTTGGCCAATTCAAACAATCTAGGGGTGCTGACTTTCTGTAAATCCAAATCAGGGGGGAATTGGGTCAGAAGAGATTTTCTTTTCAATCAGTTTAGAAACTTTGTGTAACTTAGGTAGTGGGTAAATAACACCTGGTTGATGTACATTTGGAATACGCAATTATACCTGTTCAAGTACATCAGAGGAGAAAGTGCTTAAGTTATTAAGTTCTTCCTGGTATCCTGAGCATGGATTAGATGGCGGTTTCAAATGGAAGTCCAAATTGTTCAGCTGAGTCTCTGCTTCCTTTATGTACTCGCCAGTATTAGAGATGGTAATGGCGCCTCATTTGTCGGCTTGTCGGATGATAATTCCTGGCTTCGATCGAAGGCGTTTAACTGCAGTACGTTCACCAGGAGTTAGGTTATGGGTCGACTTTGCACGTTGAGTATTGGTTTCAATGAATCTGTTAAGATGTGCCCTGTCTGAGTTAACGAAAGAATGAATGAAAGGGTTTCTTCCAGAACTAGGTGTCCATTCCGGTTTGTTGGCTGCACCCGGTAAGTGTAATAGTTCCGGCGAATTATAATCTCGAAAATATTCTTTGAGTTTCCCCTCACGGGTGAAACTGTTGAGGTCGTACACAAGGTCAACCGGATCGTGAACTTGTGTGGGGAAAAATGACAGACCTTTGTTAAGAACGGCTCGTTCCTGTGGGTTGATAACTTGGTCAGATGGGTTGATAATTTGCCGTTTGGGCGATGTCACACATCTAATCCCTGGTAATGTGTAGGAAAGCCATCAGTGATGCATGGACGGTGACTGCTGTCAAGAACCCGGAGGATAGGGTCTTCCTTAGCCAAATTTCTGAGTTTGCCCAGTTTTACGTTGGAAGCAACTATGTTGTTGGCGTTTAAATAAGTTATCCAGAGAGTGTTGGACCCGAGTTTGAGATTCAACCGAAGGTAATAAGTAGTATAATTGTGTGGTACCATTTCGAAGACTACGGGAAATCGAAGCTTGTTTAGCATAAGCAGACTTGATGGCCACGTTGATGGCCAAGTTTGGATGAGGCAACATGGTAATTCCTTTCAGCAACATCATTCTTATGAACAATGTAGGAGATTCTTGATTTTCAATCCTTTAGGAACGATATCTAATCTTTCACACTGGGTAAGAAAAACGATATTCGATCTAGTTTCAGTCAGCTTCAATCGTAATTTCTCAACTGGCCTTCTAGCGTGGATTGGTCTCTTGTCAAGATGGGGTCCAAAATACATATTACAAGAAAAGTCCACGTATGCTCCATAAGTTATAATAATAATAAATAGTGAACAACACAAAGATGACATATTACGAGCACAAACATATATAAATATGTGTATATTTCGAACACGCCTGTGTCCTTCTTCAGCACATTTAATTAATTGTCGAGTAATAACATACAATATGAAAAGTATAGTACAGTCGGTGAACTAAAGAACCCGAACGGGGTCACGGTTAGCACTGCTTAACAACAGGAAAATCACATAAGGCGCCTAAATCCCTGTTCAGTCCATTGATATGGGTATATTAAGTTTAATCATCCACATACTTTGAGACCTGAGTCTTTTGTTAAGAGTGTGATAATTAGAGCCAAGAAGGATGATGTCCAGTGAAATGCTTAGCACAGGGAAAGTTTATTTATTGATCTTTAATATATAAAAAATATATATACATACAATAAAACGACAATGTACGATAACAGTAAGAACAATAAAAACAGAGAAAAACCCAATCAAAAGAATAAGGCGATAAAATACCTAATTGGTGGGAAAAAGATAGGGTTTTAGATGCTTTTAAACAATTGCACATTAGCGGATTCCGCAATTTCATGGGTAACGCATTCCACAGCTTTGGGATCCAGAACACTAAAAGATTTGTCGCCATAAGTTATCTTGTTGACAGGGACAGCAAGACGCGAAAGATCACCCCTAGTTATCAGACCATCACGCTTTGAAGTATACCCCTAGACAAGGTCTTGTATTCGAGAATGAGCAGTTTCATGAAGACAGTTATACACATGCACTACTTTCTTAAAATCAATCCTATTGCGGACAGGCAACCAGTAAAGTTCTCAAATTAGAGGAGCAGCAGGTACATGTATATTTGTCGACCTGAAAAATGAACCGAACCGCTCGATTTTGAAGTCTTCGAAGGCGCTGTATATCAGTGGTGGAAACACCACCTAAGAGGGAGTTACTGTTGTCCAGCCTATAAATGATTAAGGACCTAACTGCATGTGCACATGTAGAGCGATCAATATACCGGCGAATTATAGAAAGATTGTAAAGGTGAAATTTTAGTACACTACGACAAAGAGAATTTACTTGTTCTGTCATAGTAAGACAATGGTCGGGTGTGATACCAAGATTTTTAATAGAAGCAGGAGGTATTACACATCCACCAATATTCAGATACAAACGAGACACATCATTTTTGTGCTTAGGAGAAGCAATCACGAAAAATTCATTTTTTTCGTCGTTGAGTTTAAGCTTGTTTTCAAGCATCTACAAGATATGCAGTTAGTAAGTCAACTCTGTGCAGCATCTGCATCCTCTTTAGACTTCGGGTCAATACTTACATAGAGCTGCGTGTCATCATCATAAATGTGGTAGGAAACCTGGAAGCTTTTCATTATTTGAGCAACAGGTTGAGCATAAGCTGTGGAAATTGGTGGACCTGCTATAGATCCTCAATCATTTTTAAGTAGACGTTGCCAGGAAACTTTTCCATGACATTTTGGTCACTTTCGTCAGCGGTCCAGTTGGGCCGGTTAACCTTTCTGGGGGCCCTGAGCCAGGCTCGCATTTGGGGCCCCAAACTTGCCGCGAGGCAGCCATATTCACATAAGTTGCCGATATAGTGCGTGGGAACAATATGGATACCCCCAGGGACGTAGCTAGGACCTTCTGATTGGGGATAGGGTCGGAATTTCCATCTGGATAGGCCTTAAAGCCAGAAATTTCCGACTGCCGCACTAATTGGCGCCGCTATGATTGCCTGCGAATAGGGTTCACGCCAGACATGTCCGACAGCCGCACTAATTTGTGCCGATGTGATTGCGCCCGAAGCGGGAAAAATGTTCATTGTCGTATCCAATCTTTGAGTCAAGTGACGGCACGTGGGATGAAAAAGACCAGTGAAGCCCATGCGCTCGAAGCGCGTTTAAAACTCAGTTTTGTCCGATGGCTGCGTTGTAAGCGGCACATGATGCCACGTGGCAAGATAAACGCAGATTAGGACACTGCGCGCAAAGCGAGTGAACTTTTTCGTATTGTACTGTCTTGTGTTTGGGTTATGAATGGCACATTTAGAACAAGGGACACCACGTGAAGAGACAAGCTGAAAAAACTACGTGCGAAGCACAAGAAAAATGTGTGATTGTTATGTCCGATTTTGGGCTTAGGCCTACTGCATCAACGGCACATTCGCCAGGAATGACGCCAGAGGACATGACAAGTCAAAAATAAATTGGGTTAGGCCTATCGTGTAGGCATAGGCTAGTCCTCGCATACGTGCCAACACATGATAATGAACAGTAACAAAACTTTACACTGTCGGCATTACGAATTTTTAGTTTCCTGATCCGGAAACAGCTAGCAGTAGCTTTCGTCAAGAAAAAAACGTTTGTTTTTACTTTCGTATGAGCAGTATTTTACGAATAGGCCTAGTTGGAAAAAACAATGTTTAGCAGTGGGAATTTTCTTTTCTTGACCCGAACACTGTGGTCTTTGACCGAAAATCCATTTCTATTTCTACTTTTGTAGAGTAGGAATTTATGAATAGTTGGAAAATTGGAGTGCGGTAGTATAAGTTAGACCAAATAACAAGAACATTATTGTCGGTACAATTCAAAATGTTCTCTTCCAGTAAGTGCAATCAATATTTTTTGGCATTCCACTTTCTAGGGGCTTCTCAATTTTTGGGGGCCGCCCTGGCCTATCTGGCCCAATGATAAATCCGGCACTGACCTTCCCTGCATGGTCAACATGGTCATAAATACTTTTCCATAAAGCAGTTAACATTTAGTTCCCTGACATTCTTCGTTCTCTGTTTGGAGACTGTCACCATGACTGACGGATTGGCGGATCCATGGGTAATGCATGGGAGGGGGACGTTAATGGTCTATTATCTTGTTGAGAGTGGCTCACGGGAAGGGGACTCCACTAGCCTATGATCATTTTTATATGAAGAATAAGATTGCTTAGATTTGGTTGAAATTGTGTTATATATGTCGTTGCAGAAGTGTTCAAAAATGTAATTATTTGACACATATTAGGAGGGGTTATGATCCCCGTTTTCCTCTCCCATGAATCCGTCCCTGAAATGACGTTCAACCTATAAAACTGAAACTGGTAGGCTACCTGCGAGTCTAGATCACCCACTGGTTCCGAGGACCACAACCTAACAGCCCTTGTGATGCAATTTGTGATTGAAGCCAGGCTTCACATCTCTGTGGCCCCCTGTTCCTGACCTGTGGACCGATATGCCAATTCGCCCTGATTTAAACCCAATATAAATATATTATATGAATGTAATATATCGAAAATGCACGTGCAGGTAAATCCCGAACTTGCGGCTGACGATGAATCTGTAACAAGATTCTGTAACAGTCACTTTTACTAACCGTGTAATATGTACAATCAATAAAGTATTGATCCCATTGCACCCTGATTCACACCCAGCCGCACTGACCTCGGATTCGCGTATCTTTGCTGGATACTGGTGGTGATGGGAATATAGTAATGGCATGCCACATGGGCAACAGGTTGTCTTCCTTAAACAATTCACTCAGGCGTAAGCTAGTTAGGGTGCACCCATAGTCTGTAAACAGTCCAGGAGAAACCGCGTATCCGCGTACCAGGCGCCTAAATACAACGCACTATGCATACGCGTCAGCTTCAAATGAGTCATGTTTTCGTTTACAAAATATAACCGAACAATGCATGTACATGAAATTTGAAGCTTTAACTCTCGTAAGCAGTACCAGACTAGTTTAAGGAACTGTCACTAATGAAAACGACTGGAAAATGATAAACTTTCATCGAACGAGGGTTTCTCTTGGACTGGTAAAGACTGATGGAATCCTATTGAAAGTCGGGGTTTACAGTTCGGTGAGTTTTTTGGAAATGAGAAAAACCTATGTGACCTTAACATAGTTTCCTCCCGTACAGATTATTTTGGGTAAGAAAACATGACTTTGAATCAATGCCGATTTTCTTCCCTTGTTAACAACATCCCAAGTAATCTATATATGAAATCCTTATGGTGTGATCAAATCAAGTCCTATGTATACATATTGAGTACATGATCTATATATATATATATATATATATGTAGTTCGAGTCCAGGTGAAAGACCGTGATCATCATTGTAACTTAACTAGGCTAACATGGTTTATGTACATGTGTATATTTCTCATAAAGAATACATGATATCTATTGTTTCTGGTAGAGGTCGTTAGTTATGCTTGGTTAATATGAGTCAAAAAGCAAACTTCTGTAAAATTAGATAGTTCGTGTTACATTTGTTTGAATGGAATCACCTTTTCTTGCAGGTGTATGTCGATGGACCATATGGCACTTGCACCAGACGAATCTTCGAGGCCGATCACGCGGTCATGATAGCGGGTGGTATCGGGGTAACGCCTTTCGCTTCAGTGCTGCAGAGTATAATGTATCGTGCTGAGCATATCCCACTGAACTGTCCCAACTGTAGCCATGCATGGACAATGAACAGACCTAGGAGTACTTTGAAACTAAAGAAGGTTAGTAGATAGGCGCAATCCTTGGGGTGGTTGTGATGACTGTAGCAATACATAGACGATGAACATGCTACGAAGTAACACACACGAGCCTGCAAAAATGTAAGCAAATACTGAAATAGAGGCAGGGTGATTGGTGTAATTTTAAGTGAGATTGGCTAACTGTATGTAACCAGGTTTTGACGATGAAGAAGCCAAGGAATACCAGGAAGTTCATAAGGTGACAAATAGACAATGGTTAACAGGCAAAGAAAGCCAGAATGTAAACATATTAATCATGTGCGAAATTCTAAACGGCGAGGGGGAGAGGGTAGTGTTGGTCCAGAACAGGCCCGGATCCAGGGGGTGGCGTGGGAGGCGTACGCCCCCCTCTAAATTTGCAGAGGAATGTAATTTTTTTGTAATGGTATTTTACTCCAGTCCTGCAAAATAATAATAATAATATTTATTCTCAGATGCCAGGAAAATGCGTCCAAGACAATTAATGTAAATATCATAGATCCCGTATCTAACCTCCCACCATACGAAGTTTGTACGATAAATTTGACTTCAAATTATGCTAAATGTTGCACCAGATTGCATCTGAGGATACTTGGTTATTCACCACTCCCCTTAGATTCCTCCCCCAGGACGGCGATCACTGGCGGTCACGCCCCCCCCCCCTCTTTTTCCTGAATACTGGATCTAGCAAGAGTCATATTAGCGACGAACAGGTCAAGAGGTATCGGAAGTACATTTTAGTGAGATTAAATGGGTAAGCATTCACGCAACCGGAAAGAGGCAGTCTTTGGTAGGAGGATCGACGGAGGGGGTGATTATAGCCACACTTAGACATTGAACAGTTTAAGAAGTAGCTTACCACGAATCTAACAAAGTTAAACATATTCATTTGGAAATTTGCCACGGCTCCAGGGATCACACTCTGTGATGGGTAGGTAGTATTCAAGAGTAACTATGCCATGACGACGAACATGTACAGAATAAATAGGAAGAAAGCCAATTAAGTTAGTCCACTCATCTCACCTCTCTTCCGCTGTTGTCATGTCATTCTAGAATTATAACAATTGTACAAACATTATAAAATGTAACAGACGGCAGTACGACACCACCTTTTATTTGTGTACTTTCAGGTAGTCCACCTAATGTTCCTCACATGTTCAGTGACCGATAAGGACTGTATGTACTGTCAACAAAAAACAAACAACTTTCTCGACATTGGGCCTACCCTCGTCTCACTGGGGAGAGTGTGAAAGAGGGTAAATTCATGCGTGGCATATTTGTATTTGTTGTAGGCCTGTGTGTTAAATATTCATTGGTTGACATGAGACAGGTTCGCTGACCTCCAATCCTAGTCTGTCCTAACTTTATCAACCCATCCTAAATGTCATTGGAGGACAAACCCAAGCGTGATTGTGTTACAGTATTTCTCACCAGTAATGGCTGAAAAATATCCATGGACTACAGTGATCCCTACACATTCGAATAAAAAAGTAGACAATATTGTAATTTATTAGTGGGCGTATATCTATTTATGAAAAATTATACATCGTCTACCGAGAAACACGACGTCATGTGTCATTGACTGCTGGTATCAGTGGTATATACGTTATATACAATCGAGCAGAACAGATGAAACAAGTAAAATCATGTTGCCAAAGTATACGTAGCCTATATTGCAAGAACTTATGCATTGGCCACTGACCCGACGTATTATATTTTCTTGAAAAAAGGATAACTTTCCGAATTTGAGATCTGTGTACGACGTGATTGGTGTTTGATTGTACAAGTTCTTTCTAATCCGCTGGTAGGAGACTACGCTATAAAGATGTGTTGACCTACATATGTAATGATGGTTAACAGACGAGGACACGACTTACTGTTTCTGATATTACGTTAATCAAACAGGTCTGTCGATTCCAGTGGTATTACCATATGAAAAATGTTAGTGCAAAAAATGTTGGTGCAGAGAACATGATGCAAAGTGGATAAGGATCCGGTCATATGATGAGACCTTATGGTTCGAGTCTTAGCCAGGCTGCTGCGTTGTATCTTTGGTATTTTATTATTAATTGGTTCTCTTCACCCAGGAGTATAACCTAGTACCAACGAGGTTACTTTATAAACATGCGATGTGTTGTATTGTATCTACCCTATGGGTAGTCCCTCAACGGCCCATATGGCCCATAGGTGACTTTCCCGGAAAAAATCCTGAATAACCCAAAAGAAGCACTACCAAAGTACCATCCTGACAAACCCTCAACATTTGATCATATAATTTGTAGGAAAAGAAGCATTTTGCGTGATTTCATAAAATTGCCCATGCGTGACCTTGGACCCCGAATTAATGAACACCCCGAAGGTACCGCCGATGGCCCACCACCCGATGGTCACTGTGTTCAAGTTTGGTCAGAATC
>JAODUJ010058118.1:0-12039 GCA_027564615.1 Psolus chitonoides | reverse complement strand
ATTTCGCACATCTGCCTCCTCCCAAGATGCTAACCTTCGAATTCACCACTCCTTCCTCATTTTGTTCAGTCACAAGTCACAAGTTGTTCACATAACTAACATGTCTACCAAATTTGGTCCGATTCCATCTAGTAGTTTTTGAGTTATCGAGAGTAATTATCCTACACACACAGACACATCAACAGACAAACACTCACTCAACAAAAAACATAACCTACTCCTCATTTACATGTACCCCAACCCAATTTTGTGCCTCCCCCTCCCTGAAAATTTTGGATAGGTGCACTTTTTACCGAAATAGAGTGAGGTTAGGCTAAAAAAGGGGTCCAATATTTTGGGCCTCAGAAACGAACAATATAGCTCATGAAAAATGTAAAAATCCGAATTTTTAGGGGGTGGGGGAACAACATCTGGGTAGGGCACATATGCAAATGGGGGTGTCAAAATGTAGAAAATGAACTAAATTTCCCATTTCCGAGGTCACAATTTGTTTATCTTCGTCAAACATATGATCACAATTTGAACAAAGTGGTGCTCGCTTCCAATGTGTTGTAACTTCTAGTTCTACGGTGAACCCCCTGCTTTACACGAACAGCGCATGCTCATAACGTATGCATAGTGGAGATGCAGTTAGTACAAGTACCAGAAGCGCGATATCTTTTAATACTGTTATTACCCATAAAATACGCCTAAATAAAATTCCGTTGGTGGAAAGTCATCGAAGACGAACATTCAAATTGAATGTTAACTTTTCTATTCATGGAATATCTTATTATGTCAGTGAAGATAAATCGTTATTGACAGGTTCAATTCAGAGGCCACTATCGACCCTGCCACGGTATCCTAACATTGTTGATCTCTTGATATTTTCGCAATCATATATTTACTCAAATGCTGGCCCTAATTCCTTTCAAAGTTCAAAATAATCTATAAAATCAAACAAAATACATGTACTGACCTTGTTCATGTATCGAATAGTCGGTAGTTCCCGTCCATCTCGGCGACTGGACAGCAAAATATGACAACGGTCTTGGTTCAGTTTTTGAATTCAGCTGATGTGTTCCAGGGGTGCCGGATCATAATATATAGTTACGGCTAAATTTTGTAACATTCACTGACACATTCAACCAACTATAGCTGGCGAGGTTTTTATTTAGCAATAATTTAGTCATCGTGAAGTTTGGACAACACAAATTATAACATAACGTAGTGTGGAACGAAATTTATATGTTGCAACAAATTTATTTACAAGCGGTCGAAGGATATAATAATAATCTACTGTAACAAAAGCGAAATGACAGCCCTAAAAGTTGTTAACGTTCGTTTATGCTGCTTTTTCAAACGATTTCCGTGGTCCCACTCAAAACGGAGTGTTTCCGGTCCGATTTTACTATTCAGGAGTAACAATGGGCATGTTTTATCATCCCAATCTGTCGATCGATATATTGGTCTGCACTCACTATAACCTCACAGAACTCACACTTCACGCACCACAAATGCTTCCAGACAGGCACCTCAAACGAGGGATCATCTGAGGTGGGTGAAGTGTGTTGTAGCTCACACTTGAAGCGAAATGGATTTTTGCAGTGTAGGTAAAGTTATTCTTTGGCCCAATTTGTTAGTACATTGCATCATGGGAATGGTAGTGTCTGACGTCATAATTAGATCGACCAGTGTGATGAAGATCGTCAGTTTTGGAACTTCCGGACTACCAAAATATCGGCTCAGCGCATGCGCAGTAGGCTGAAGAATATCCCTTACCAAGGTACCGCCAGGGACGTCTCTTGCCATTGGAGGGGGGGGGGGGTCTCACAAATATTGAACGTGAACCTGTATGTTTTTATTCTTGACTGCTGATATCATTGGCTTTTCCGATATAAGATGATGGTGTCGGTTTACCATACACGATACCGGTACCATGCTGTACAAAATGATAAACCAACTTGTTGATAGAACGAATGGCCAGGGTTCTCCATTAGCTGTTTTGTCCTGGCACGCCGCCCGCAAAAAGTCATCAGAGACGCCCGGCTCTAAAATTTGCCGCCTTGACAATAAATCGGCTGCCCGGATGAAAAATAATTCATTTGTCCATCCGATCATAGGAATAAAAATCGCGGGGAGAAACCGGCGTATTCAGTGATCGTTTTGTGGCGTTATTTGTGCGTGAGATCGCTGGAAATCGCGTTTAGAGCACTGATCGAAAAAATACCTCGGGGACGGGGAGGACCCCAGACCCCTGTCAGCACGCCCGGACAAAGACGGGGATCCATAGAGAATTCGAACCCTTCGATTTACAACTATGTCACTTTCAATAACCGGACACAAGAGGGCATAACCAAACAATTGTCAACCCTCGTCACACTAAATTAGCTTTCCAACGTTCTTTTTTTCATCAACAATATCTGACTGGCACAGTCTACCATCTCGGGTCGTGAACTGCCAGACCCTCGATGAATTTAAAGCAGAACTCAAAGAGTTTTTACCAATTCAGACCCAGACAGCAAACCCCAGTGTTTAGTGTTCCAATGTTGACGTAATGTTTTGCCGACGACCAGTAACATCATATAACGTCATATGGAGCAAACAAACTTATGGCATTGCTTTCCCCCAAAAATAGGAATGTTATCTCTTGATGGTGTTTTACATATTCGTATATATCAGTAACACAGTGCTTGTATCTTAGGAATACAAACCTGGGTGAACCCATGTAGCATGTCTGTTCCTCATGTGGCAGGGATTCCTAACTCTTAAGCGCACAGAGCCAATTTCGCAGGGGAGGCGTTGGCGGAACAATAGTTACTACAGCTAAAACGCAGCTGGCGCTCGACACAATTGTTCGCCATATTCCGACAGTTTCACTGTCCTAGGCTACCTCTGCAGCTTCCTGCTCACAAATCCTGGTACGCCACGCGCAGGGAAGCAGTAACCCAGTTATACGCTTACTAACCTATTCTCGATCAGCACGTCTCCGTGGGTGGATGGCGCCCTTGCAGTACTACTGCATGGATATCGGCTGTATCAGGAGGGGGGGGGGCTTGGCGGGTCAATGGTGCATAGAGCTGAAACCAGTGCCGGATGTGTAAGGGGGCATAGGGGGAATGGCCCCGACCCTCTGCCAGGAGGGTTCTGGACTCCCTCTATACAAAAATGACAAATTCTTCAACACAAATCTAGGCACCCTCAATACAAAATGAAAAAAATAAAATCACAGAGGGGAGGGCGACACCCCCTGCCCAGAGACCCGCCCCCAGGACTGATTTCGAGAACTGTCACAATTTCGTGAAAGCCCCCCACAGCCTCCCCCAACAAGTTAAATCCGCGGAGCCAATTTCTCAGGGTGGTAAGGCTTGGCGGGACAATGGCATATATAGCTGAAACACAGCTGGCGTCGGCGTCCATTAAGATAGTTCCACGCTCCGGCACTTCTGCAACCCCCTGCTCGAAATCCCGGTACGTGACCCGGGTATGGAAGGGTTAATAAATATAATTTGGTTAGTTATTGTTATGTATCTGGAGAATCCAGTAGGCCACAGAGAATCAACCATAACTTGAGCCACACCACGGTTGGGGCTCAGGGGAAAACTTTCTGATATTGGCCACGGATGACCCCTATTTGACCTTCGACCTAACATCCTAAAACAAGACTGACAGCTTATTGTTCAGAGATTAGCCTACTATGTTCAAAGGGCGACCGTGACTCAGGCCAAAATAAAATACAAAATAACAAATAGTAAAAATATTCTAAAGGGTTGCATAATATGTTGGCTATCTACTATAGGCTCATCAAAGGCAGAGATAAAGAAACTATCAAAGTTTATTCACTTCAGTACTAAATCAGGGAACGTTGCTTCTGTGCCACAATGAAGTAGTTTTTGTGAATACAAAACCAAGAGGTGTTGTGATTACTTGCTTTTTTAAGTGCACCGTTTCAGTCTGATATGGCTTTATGTAACACTTGTGTCATGCTGTTACATGTAGCTAATAAGAATAAAACATTGCATTGCTCACTTGGGTACCAATGCGAGTTTCAGTGCTGTGTTTGACACCTACTGACTTCCACACTAAAAGTATACCCGACTCTCACAAGTGCCACCAATACGAGTTTGAACAGAATCGAAAATACGGAATTGCTTCTAAGCCCTGCCCACTCATGAATATTAATAAGATTGGCACCAAAACAAATGAGGATCATCTACTCACCATAGGCTAGGCAATATATGCGCCAAGCATGACTTCAATTCACCATGCCACTGCTGAGAAGTGGAATTACAAGCAATTTCCAGAGAAATCCCATCCCCTCCCCGCCCATCAAAAATACTTATGCAATCATATAACCTACTCATGTACCCAACCTCTTACCGATGCCACCAATACAAGTTTGTATAGAATCGGACATTTCGTTGCCGAGATATTGACAGTCTAGGGAATGGCTTCCAGGCCCCTCCCACTCATGAATATCCATGAAGACCATCTGCTCTTTGCCACGTTTGCCATCAATCTATCATGCGACTGTCGAGATAACGTGGTTACGAGCAATTTTCAGCGAAACTCGATTTGGCCACGCCCTTATGAATATCAATGAAATGCAACAATGTACTAAGCTACATATGTACCCCAATTCCTACCAATGTTACTGTCGTGTAGTGATATGACGACCCCCGCCCGATGCATTTAATATTAAGTACGCCTCTTCAATACGTTGTTCACTCTGCCTGCCCCTCACTGCGGAAGCAGTGTCTCTTTGTTGGGCCCATATTGAATGGAGCGCTTTGTATGTAGAGCTGGTACAGACTAAATAATTATTAGGTTCAGCCTTGTAATTATTAAGTTCAGCCTTGTCCACTTTTTCGTGTGAGCGAGACAGCGTTTCCGCGGTGAAGCGTTTGATATTCTCAGCACGGGCCCTGTGTCAGAGATTGCTTCCGATTGGTGGGAAGTGGAGCTATCTTGTTAATCAAGGTATTTGGCGTGGTCTAGTCACCTCGCGGAGTAACATGTGGCCGATTTGCTTCCCGCTGATTGGTTGAAAGTTATTTTGGGATAGTCTTGCCGGCCTGTTTTTTTCTGAATCGCGCGAGCAGTCACTCGAAATTGTATCGTCCTTGTGTGAAGACATGTGAGTGTACCGTATAAGCAGCCGTTCGTATCGTTTTGTATGTCTGAAATAACATTTTGATTGGAACTTTTGGAAGGAATTAATAAAATACGAAGTATACGTCTTGTGTTTTCATCGATGTCCTTATTTTCATCTGTGAACTATTGAACCTAAAGTGAAGGATAAGATAAATTCGGAAGGATTTATGCAGTCAACAATCCTGAAAGCCTAATTTATGTGATTATGTAGTGACGTATCGAGAGAAGGTCATGCAGTGAAGGGTAAATTGTTGTGACGAGATCGAGTCAGATTTCGTCCGTTGAAGTCTATAAAAATGTCGAAGATCATCTAGTATTTCAACCTTAGCTAGCCAGGGAATAACATAACATTACACTACCAATACAAGTTCGAACAGAATGATCGGGCACACAGTTGCCGAGATATTGATATTTTAAGGAATTGGTTCTAAGCCCGGCTCATTCGAGAATAATAATGTGATTGATACCACAATCAATAGGGATCATTTCCTCACCATGTGTAATCTATGTGCCAAGTGTAACATCAATCTATCATGCCACTGCCGAGATAACCTGGTTACGAGCAATTTCCCAGCGATATTACATTTGGCACCAACTCTTATGTATATTATTGAGATGCAATAATGTACTATACTGCGCATGTACCCACCCTCTATCAATGCCACCAATGCAAGTTTGAACAAAATCAGACACATGGTTGCCGAGATATTGACATTTTGAGGTTGGCTTCTAAGCCCCGCCCACTCACGAATATCAATGAGATTGTCACCAAAATCAATAGAAATCATTTACTCACCGTGAGCGATATATCCGCCAAGTATAACACCAATCCACCATGTCAGTACTGAGATAAAGTCATAGAGTTTAATAATAAAACTAGAGTGCGCACTACGCATATGCTTAACGTTAGGATAGTGTTCCAACAGGGATAAATTGCTACGTACGTGACCCGTGCAAAAACTACGCGCGCGTCCCGTGTATTCAACTTATTATAGGAAATTACCGTACAACCATGACGCGCCCAAGAAAACGTTATTGCGCGCGTATGTATCTATGAGGTCAACTTTGAAGTTGTCCTCATAGCTATTACATGTTTGTATGTATGCTTAGGCCTCCCGTGTAGAACGCGCGTGCAGAACAGTTCGCACTCTAGTTTACTATATAGCCCTGTTGATAAAGTGTTTACAAACGTTGTGACACACACGCGCACACACACACACACACGCGCGTGCACGCGCACACCCACACACACGCACACGCACACGTACATACACAGACAAACGCACAGACAGCCACACACACAGACAAAGACGCATACATACACATGCAGTTATGACTAAATGGAAAACTTTGGCCTTCGGCAAGTTATCAAAACTGATTATTCTAGCACTAACATCCAACATTGAAATCGGAATAGCCTACTATCGCTCCGATTCCATGACTTACTAAGGGTGCTGTATGTCAGTGAACCACGTAATGTCTGGAGTCTGAAATATATATTATATTCTGTATGATTCTAGAAAAACATTTGGAAACTTTCACTTAGTTTCTTCTCGGGAAATTCTTCCGACTCGTCGCGACAAAATTTCAACCGTTAAATCAAATAACTAAATATCGACAGGGAAGGTAATGATTTGAAAAAGTTGCGGAACATTTTTTTTGATGAACGTCTCTCTCGAGAAATTGCATTTTTTTTAGCCGTTTTCCATTCCTCGGCGTCAGCCGGAGGAATCTATGCAGTCACGGTGTGTATGCGTATATGTGTAAGCGTGCGTGCGTTGGTGTGTGTGTGTGTGTGTGTGTGTGTGTGTCCGAGCTGGAAAAATGTCATACTTGTATTACTTGGTAGTTGGTACAAGGGCTGGTTTTGGTGAGTAGATGATCCAGGAGTGTTGACTTTGAAGGAGGCCGAGAGTCATAATTATGAGGAGCCAAGCACTGACATTTTTGTAACCACACTATCTCACTACTATTTTGGACTGATCCCATGCTTGGGGTGTGTATTGCCAATACTGAGTTGATGACCTCTATTGGTTTTAGAAAAGGTCATATGAGGTCAATACTCATTAGGGCTCAAACACTGAAACCGTGTAACTACATTATCTCAGCCATACTACATTAGACTGATCTCATACTTGGTATTAATGATTTTTGAGGAGGTCAACGGTCATATGAGGTCAACAGGCATTAAACACTGAAAACCCTGTAACCACATTATCTCAGCAATTCTAGAGTGGACTGATCACATACCAATGTGTATTGCCAATACTGAATAGATTAACCCTACTGATTTCAAAGGAGGTCAAAGGTCATATGAGGTCAAGAGACGTTGAAAACCGAAAACCTCGTGACTATATTATCTTAGCATTCTAGAGTGGACTGATCTCATATGTGTATTGACCAATACTGAGTCAATGATTCATAATGTGTTTGAAGGAGGTCAAAGGTCATATGAGGTCAATAGGGGTCAAACACTGATTTTTTTAACCCTATTATCTCAGGGAAGTCGGAGGTCATATCAGGTCGACGTGGGTTGATCACTGAGAAGATGATCATTATTGTCTTTTAAAAAAGTTAAAGGACATATAAGGTCAATATGGGTCAAACACTGAAAACCTTATAGCCTAACCGTATTATCACATTCGCACTACAGTGGATTAATCTTATACTTGGTATGTGTATTGTCAATAATGAGTAGATTATTCCTATTGGTATTTTGGGAAGGCATATGAGGTCAACAGCAATACCAAAATCTGTGTCAATATCGAGTACAAGGTCCTTTTTGGTATTGAGTATACATGTCCTATCAATCTGGATGGTCAGATGTCATATGAGTAACCACATTATCTCAGCTGTAGGCCCACTACAGTGGATTGATATCATGTGGTGTGTGGATCACCACTATTGAGTAGATGGTTCCTATTCATTTTAAAAGAGATCAAAGCTGAATGAATGTGCAGTGATTTGATTTCCTGCGCGTTTGATTTTGGGTACACCCCCCTTTGAAATATTGATTTACTCGGGTTGGCCTCTTACTGCGGATTGTGCGGAAGCGTTCTCTCTCTCCCTCTCTCTCACTCCCTGTTCACCCGAAGTGTATAGCGCGTTCTATTTTTACACTTGCACCGGATGAAAAATATCATATTCTGCAGAGCGTGCCCCGTGTCTGAGATCACTTCTGATTGGTGAAATGTCAGGGCGGCCTTGTCAATCAAGCTGTGGGCGTGATCTGACCGTCGTTCAGAGCACCGCGTGATGGGATTGCCTCCCACTGATTGGTTGGAAGTTGTTGTGGGATAGACTTTGTCTTGCAGAACTGTTTTTCGCGCAAGCAAGGGACTCGGTTTTTGTAAATCGTCTAGTAAATAACTGTGTCTTTTCCGTTTGTGTATAGTAAATCGTCGATAATTTTGTAATTTAATAATTTGAAATGTGGGAGTCGAATGAATCCAGAATAAAGAGAAATTTTGCAGATGGTATACCAAAGATACGAACTCTCTGAAGGTCTTGTGTTTTCTTCGAAGTCTGTGTACCTTATTTTCATCTGTTTTTCTGAACTATGCAGCCGAATGTATTTTTGTTGTACGAGGCCTGAACTGAGTGATTTTAGGATAAAGCCGGAAGGATTTATGCAGCCAAAAGCCAAATGTACGTGATTATTCAGTGACGTATCGAGAAAAATTCATGCAGTGAATGGTAAAATGTTGCAACGAGATCGAGTCAGATTTCGTCCCTTAAACTTTTTAAATTAGTGTCGAAGATCATATATCATTTCAACCTGAGCGTCATTGATATGTGATCATTCCACTCTAGAATAGCTGAGATAATGTGGTTACAGGGTTTTCAGTGTTTAATGCCTGTTGACCTCATATGACCGTTGACCTCCTCGAAATCATACATACCAAGTATGAGATCAGTCTGATGTAGTATGGCTGAGATAATGTAGTTACACGGTTTTCAGTGTTTGAGCTCTAATGAGTATTGACCTTATATAACCTTTTCTAAAACCAATAGGGGTCATCAACTCAGTATTGGCAATGCACACCCCAAGCATGGGATCAGTCCAATATAGTAGTGAGATAGTGTGGTTACAAAAATGTCAGTGCTTGGCTCCCGTTGACCTCATAATTATGACCCTTGGCCACCTTCAAAGTCAACACTCCTGGATCATCTACTCACCATAACCAGCCCATGTGCCAACTACCAAGTAATACAAGTATGACATTTTTCCAGCTCGGACACACACATACACACACACGCATACACGCACGCACGTTTACACATATACGCATACACACCGTGACTGCATAGACGCCGAGGAATGGAAAACGGCTAAAAAAATGCAATTTCTCGAAAGGGACGTTCATCAAAAAAAATGTTCCGCAACTTTTCTAAAATCATTACCTTCCCTGTCGATATTTAGTTATTAGGTCGAACACAGAAAAACCCGTAACCACAGCTCAGCAGTAACACAATGGATAGACATCTGTAAACCACAATAGAAATTCATTATTAACTTCGGGCAAAGGAATAACAAAGCCTTTGCCTGTCTTGTTATAGGGAAGTTAACAGATTCCGAGGTAAATGCCAGGTATTGTTGTTAGCAAAATGTGCTGACGCTATTCTCATTCACTACAATCTACAAGATTCAGATCGTCATAACCACACAACCCGTAAGGCCAAGCAAAACAAATCATAGGTTATTTCTCTTTCCTGCCCGCTTCCTTGTTTGGGGGGCCACATCCTGTTTGTACTGCTATTGATTTTTGTACTTGCTGTTGTACAGAAAAAGAAAAGAAAAATCGCCAAAACAACATACCTGAAAACTCCCAGTCAATAGGCCTATTTCACATGAAACTCCTATAAATGTCCACTGTATAGGCAGATAGGCCTATATGTTTTATGTTAATAAGACATTGATGGACCGATATAAAAGAGCTTTGACAGCACCTGGGTAATGATTTTATGCACTGTTGAAAAATAGCCAAAAATATAGCAAAATAGTAGGCCTAGTAAAAGGTAACCCCCCCCCCCCCCCCCACGCCTCCCCTTCGGACGAGAAACATGTTTTTCTTTACTTAGCCTTATATGGTTATGATATAACGTTGGGATAAAGTGCGACTGGCATCATTTGTAATGCTCTACCAGTAGCGTACCCAGCAGAGTCCGCGTACGCCTCCTCCCTCCCCGTTTGCAGCCCCAGAAAACAGCCTTTTGCAAGGACATCTCACTAGTCGGACACCAGAATATGGCCCACAGTATGACTCAGGAAAATGGGTAAAATATTTCACATTTTTTCGGGAGAGCATTCCCACAGACCCCCAGTATCCTACTGGCGTGCCTACGGCAGGCGGCACACTTCGCCCCCTGTTTATAAATTTCTTGATACGCCACTGCTCTACCGTATATTATAATTACATCTTGTGGTTATCTTTTCCAGATAAGATCCAGCAAACTCTGGCGACGCCCTTTGTATCCAGTGTCTACATAATTGACGTTGGTCAACAATTAGCATGAAACCTCCAGTTTCCTTCAAGGGCTAAATATGCTTTGGACAAATTTGGTGAATCCCCAGTAGTCTTTATTTTGACTATTAAATGGATTTCTAACTACTGTGAGCTAGAGAAAATGACCTTTGAATGACAATGACTTTCGTTATAACCCGTGAGGGATACCGTCCAGGTGACAGTCTGATGTAGGTTATTATTAAGTGATTAGATAAGTCATATCCTATAGCGAGACCACCAGCTGTTCTTTAGGTAAAAATTCTCAGCTTAAAAACGCTATAGTGAAAGATAAATAGATAACAAGTGTTGAGTTATGCACAAATACACCAGCTAGGAGCGACGGGAATAGTGTAAACGTTGAGCATTTCACTGAAAAAGGGGTTACATCTTACAGAGAAAGGCTTTTTTTCCTTCTCAAAATTAGTACACCCCTGCCCCAACAAACACCTCGCTTGGCCGTACATTAATTACATTTGCTGCGACATAATTCAGCGTAGGTAAACTATGTGTACTTACTATTTTCTCAAAGGAGCGTAATGGGTTTGTTTGAGGAGAGTACAGGTAGAATGAAATGTTGCCATTTGTTGTTTGGTTCATTCAATTTGATCAGACAATCTAGAAAATGACTTCAGTTTCAGAAAATATGGTTGCATGAAGAAGTTATGACTTTTGAATCGTTTGAAATTCGAAAGTTCGGTAGACAATTTAGGTTAATTAGGCTAGGTATGCATGTGTTTAACAGCTCTGCTTTTCATGGAATGACATCACTATACGCGTTGGAACAAACAAACGTGAGGATCTCGTCCAGTGCTTCCACAAATCAAAATTCTAATTCCATAAATGAACTCCAAAATTTCCTTAGATTCAGATGTCAAGCCCCGATGTACAATTCTGGCCTCAGCGGGCCAGAATTGTTTTCAGTATGCCTCAATATTTCATGCGTTATATTTTGCCTCTCCGGTCAATAATGCTATATTATTAATAGCTTCATGGGCTAATGACGCTAATCTGAGGCATATCGTAGGCCTATTTCCAACATGCAATGTGCAATTTTCTTATATCGATTTTCTTCGAATTTTCGTTAATTCCATCAATTTTCCAATTTCCTTAGATTTTCCCTAGATTTTCCTTTGCATTTTCATAATATTTCTTGAATTTCCTTAGATTTTCGAATTTCCTTAAATAAATCCTCAAAACGTTAACAAATCATAAAATCTCCCTAAAATATGGAAAATTCCCTTGAAAGTGGAAGCACTGATCTCATCTCACCTGTCAACCTGTGCACCAATTCAGGAGTGTTGCACGGTATCATACCATACCATATTATTCAAAACAAAAATCGCAGACCTGAGTAATAATTCATTATCTTTCACCCAAGAGTAACATTCAGGCGCGTAGC
>JAODUJ010058007.1:0-12041 GCA_027564615.1 Psolus chitonoides | reverse complement strand
ATACTGTACACATCGGATTAAGTCAGTATTAGTCAATTAGGGCAAACCGAGGAAGGTATATTGCGCGCGAAGCGAGCAAACATTTTTAGGCTGTAGTATCGATGAGAGATGCTCAGAGTAGACACTGCGAGCGGACCATTTTTGAAGCTTTAAAACTGCTATAGAAAAGTTAAAACACGTCGGGGCAGCTGACAACTGTCGGGGAAAAAGCATATATGGTACACACTGTATCGTCCCATACATTTGTTTGCTCCATTGTCCCCCGACGGAATCATAATTTTCCCCCGATGGGGAGGGGCTAGACCCCCCCCGACGGGTGGGATATAGCCCCCTGTCCCCCCGCTGGCGCCGCCCCTGCCAAGGACACAACGGATTGACCAGAACCGGGGATCGAACCTGCGATCCGTATAGATTGTCAATCCAATGCATGCCGTGACTACTAGGCTACTACGCTCCCTAATTTGTAGCTTTGCCTGGTAATTATTACTGGTTATTAATATGTACCCCACTTTCTACCAATGTCACCGAAACAAGTTTGAACAAAATCGTACGTAAAGTTGCCGAGATGACGACATTTAAAGAAATTGCTTCTGAGCCCCGCCCACTCATGAATATTTATGAGATTGGCACCACAATCAAGAGGAATAATCAACTCACAATTGGCAATCTATATGCCAAGTATGACATCAAACCACCATGCTACTGCCGAGAACACATGATTACGAGCAATTTTCAGAAAAATAACATTTGGCCCCACCCCCCCCATGCATATTATTGAGATGCAATGAGTTACTTACCTACACATATACCGCACCTCCTACCAATGTCAACAAAACAAGTTTTAACAAAATCAGACATACGGTTACCTAGATACGGACATTTAAATAAATTGCTTCTGAGCTCCGCTCAGTCGTGGATATTAATGAGATTGGCACCAAAATAAATAGGGGTCATCTACTCATCATGAGCAATCTATATACCAAGTATGGAATCAATCTACTGTACCACTGCTAAGATCACGTGGTTGCGAGAATTGTTCAGCGAAATTACATCTAGCCCCGCCCTTCATTAATATTAATAAGATACAATATGACACTAGCCTACACATGTACCCCAACTCCTACTAATGCCACCAACAGAAGTTTGAACAAAATTGGACACACGGTTGCCGAGATATTCACATGTTAAGAAATTGCTTCTAAGTCTCGCCCACTCATGAATATTAATGAGATTAGCGTTAAATCAATCATTAAATCAATACGGATCATCTACTCACCATGGGTATTCCATGTGCCAAAGTTGTATGACATCAATCCACTGTATCACTGCTGATATCACATGGTTACGAGCAATTTTTAGCGAAATTCATTTACCCCCGCCCCTCATGAATATTAATGAGATACAATAGGGTACTAATCTACACATGTACCTCACCTCCTACCAATGTCAACAAAACAAGTGTTACCACGATCGGACATACGATCGCCGAGATACCGATATTCAAAGAATTGCTTCTAAGCCCCGCCCACTCATGAATATTAATGCAATTAGCATCAGAAACAATAGGGACAATGTAGGCCTACTCACTATGGGTCATTCACTACCCAAGTATGAAAAGGATCTGACCTTGCATCATTCAGTTATCGTGGTTACAAGCAGGTGTCACACACACACAGACATACACACATTTACACACATGCGTGACTGCGTATATTCCTTTTGCCTCTGGAAAGGTATCAAAAACTGCTGGCAGCCGAGGATAACTGAATATTTTATAATGAGGAGCATCACGCTTCCAAAGATATATACGTAGTAATATTCTTTCATTTTCCTGTATATTTTGGAATCACAATATGCGCGAATGTCCGTTATGTCCGATGTTTGGGCTATAAACGGCACATTCGGCATAAATAACGCCGTATGACAAGACAGGAAGAAATATACAGAAGGCCACCTTTTGGTTATAATGTCCAATCGTCAGGTTATAAACAGCATATTCGGCACAAATAACGCCGTGTAAAAGGACATGAAGAACATATAAAAGGCAACCGGGCGTGAAATTTTCCGTTCTCATGTCCGATCTTTGGGCTCACAAACTGCGCATTCGTGTACATATAAGTTACACCAAATGGCATTACAAAAAACGAAGAAATAAACATTGCTGTACTCGCGCGAAACGATCCAGTTATTATGTATAAGTATTGGGGTTTGAACGGCACAAAAGTTACCGCAAATGAAAAGACAGGTAAAAAACACTATTGCGCGAAAACAAATTGGATTATAATGTCCGATTTTGGGGTTATGGAGTGCACATTCGGCACGAATGACACCAAGAAAAGAAGGGAGCGGGAAGCGCGCGAGAAAAATCGCTACGCCTGATGTATGGGTTATGGTTGACACATTCAGCAAAAATAACGCCGCATGAAAAATATGAAGAAACATACTGGAGGGCCAACTTGCGCATGTCAAATGTTCGGGTTAAACAGCGCATTCAGCGTAAATGTCAGCAGATGACACATGAAGATAAGAATGAACCATCATTGCGCGCGTGTGGCAAGAAAACTCCGGTTGTCATGTAGGATCATGTGGGTTTAGAGAGCATAAAAGTAACACCACATGAAAAATAATGAGTTATGATGACCGATTTTTGGTTTACATTTGGCGCGAATTACATGACTACGTATTAAAGTTTTGAAGAGGAGACACGCACAAGAAGGAACTACAGCGCAAGTGGCACCACATGATAAGAGAACGAAACACGAACACATTTTCGTTATAGCCTACTGTCCGACATTCTGGTTATGAACGGCACAAGTTACACCACATGAAAAGATAAGCGAAAAATACCATTACGCGCGAAGCGCACGAACAGTTTTGCGGGTTATTCCGATCTTCGGAGAAATTGTATCACTGACCAAAATTAAATTACACGATGAGACAAAAAAACACACGTCACTGCGAGCGAAACTTCCTTTGAGATAATAACGATCATCAGCATGGAATTAAATTCAGGTATAGCATGATGTACTCAGGCCAAATAAATTACACGAGCAGAGGAATCACATTAGGAATGTGATTTAGCGGCTCTGTTCATTTTTCCCCTTTCACTTGAAAATTTCCCGCCAACTGCTCTTATTATTCCTGTTTGACAACGACCCCCCCCCCATCTTTTCATTTTCTCGCCTTCACTTCTCGATTCCTTTCACCCCCTTCTTTTTCCGTTACCTTGCCCTTGTTTTCTGTCCTCCCCCCTCTTCTCTTTTTCGTCCTTTTTCCCTTCATTTTCGCGTTTCACTTCAAAATTCCCACCAAATTTTCCTGGCGACAAGTCGCCAACCTTTCCCACCCCTAGCTACGCCCCTGACTACACCTACCTATAATGGCATCGCATCTGGCTCCATCGAAACCGTCCGTACATCTGGATGAAAACAAGTGGGAAATGGTTGTATAAATTGTAGACAATAAACATGTTTTGCACATGTTAACAATTTACTGCGAACATACTTTACATACTGCATACTACTAGAATTTATGATAACTGCGTCAAGAACTGAGCATCAATATTTGTTGGTGAAACGCATTCACCACCCAAACCTTTTTAACTTACTGACAACTTGCTTCAATACGCCGTTCATCAAAGTTGCAAGTCCCCCCATTCTGGCATGTATTCTTTAGACAAGCATGGTTGTTGATATCTGAAATATTCAAGAAATATAATAATAAGTGTATCATCATTATCATATTCGTTTTAAACGTTCATTTTCTATCATTACAAGTGTTGGACGAAATGATTCTTCACATCTGTCTTTAGCTAGATCATTGCTGACACCATTCTCGGGGAAATCTCTCTGAACAACCTCATTCTACGTGTTCCTAGGTCTCTCTCTAGATGTCTTGCCAGCAACCTCTAATAGCTGTGTTCAATAAATTTAACCCAATTCTCTGCATCCATTCTTGCAAGATGTCCAAACCACCCCAGCCTCTCTTTTGCACACAGCCACTTATTCTATCACTTAATTATCCTCCCCTCGGCTCCTCTGAACTAAGCATGTTTTATCGCATTGCAGATTCACTGAATGATATGTACTGTTTATCATTACCCTCTATAATCCTACATTCTAGCTGTATAGAACAATATAGCTCAGTGCTTTGTAATTCCGTGGCTAAACATTAAACAACATTGTGTATAAAATATAAATGACATGAGCCTGATCTTATCCTATAGTTCATTGTGTTTTATTCTGCTGAGTTTATTGTCTGATGTGATTGAAATGGCCAATCGGGTTATTAATATTCGTATTACTGTTTTCTTTCATGAGGGTAGTCTTGATCAGTGCAGGAGCACTGCTTTCCACAGGAGCATGGATGAGCACCGGCGATAATTCGCCTTCTCTTTTCGAATAATGTTCAGAGTGTAACGAGGCAGGCGTAAAACAATCCTACTCCCGGGAGGCCGGGACCGACATTTAACGTCCCCATCTAACCGACGTGAGTGAAAATCAATTACTGAGAGAGGTCGTGGGACTACTCAGCAACAACTGCAGTACATCTCTTTTTGAATTCAATGTCACCGAGCGGAGTTTGAACCCGGGGCGTAACGGTGCGAGTCGGATCACTCGACCACTTCACCACACACACCACCACATTGGGAGGAAAGGCCTCCATCAAACCAGTGGCAGATCTGGAACATAATGTTAGGGGGTCGCAGAATGTGATCAAATACCATTTCAGGACCACATCTTTTTTGTGTACAGAAATGCACTGACTTGAAAATACTAGAAAGTCGCCCTGGAGCCCACCCTTTGATCCGCTAATGCTCTAGTTTAATTTAGTCATCTACGGGTTCAGGAAGTCTACTATGGCTCATCGGGAAACCCTGGAGCCAAGTGTGATCATGGATGAACACCTGCGATAGCAGGCTCGCCTTCTCTTTTCCAACAGTGTTCAGAGGCTAACGAGGCAAGCGTGTAACCATACAATCCCATCCTGCTCCCGGGACCACTATTTAACGTCCCTATCCGACGGAAGTGAGTGAGACTCTCAGCCTTTAGCCACTTTCCTACATCCTGAGAGAAGTGGTAGCAACCTGACCGCCACCTCAACAGGACAGCCGAGCCGAACCTAGCCAATGTACACATTGGGTTTGCCGTTGCCATTAACAACTGCAGTACAGCTTTTCGATGAAACCAGAAATTTGCGAAACAACCAACAACTGCCGTACAGCTTTTTGACAAGCAAGCAGGCTTTGAGTGGGATTTGAAACCGGGACTTTTCAGTGCAAGCGGAACATTCAATCCACTGCTCCACGCTGCCAGATATGAACGTCTTCAAAATTAATGCCGTCTTATACACTGTAAAAAAAAACTACGGTTATTACGGAATTACAGTTTATGACCGTTTAAAAAAAAACGCAGGTATTTTGCCCCATAGACTTACAATAGCTTGATTTTTGACATGCGACCGGAACGTGAAATTACGTTCATCAAATGTTTAAGGTTTAATACCGACGTAGAAATACGGGCCATGACTGTTTCAATATGTAAACTAATTTGCATAATTACAGCTTTATGTCAAAGTGAATGATTATGTGTTTATGTCTCATTTTATGCAATAAATATATGTAACACAGATGTATCGATAATAAAGACAGTTCAAAGGTCATATAAAGTTGAATTTCAAGTATTTTTGTTGATACGCATGTTTCTCTCCCATTTTTTCCTCTCCATATAAGCATTGTACCATTTGCGATCATAAAAGCAATGATGTGATACACTTTGTACATGACGTTCTTACGAAACAACCAGCAGACAAACCTCAGCTCGGGCTGTCGTCCAAGAGACTTTAACTGGATCCGAGTCTGAGGCAGACTCGGTTGCTCCAATGGAGGAGTGTTCAAGGGCTCTATTGAATGAACCCATGGTTTCACCTGATTGGTTCGACGATCCAGAGGGGATTCGGCTCACGAAGGAGCCCCCCCACTTCCACATCTTTATATTTTAGTGAATCCTCCATTTCATCAATAGAGGAGGGTCGCTTGGTCGAAAGCGGGTCAAAACAAACAAAACTCAGTTATCACGTGCGTGCCCAATGACTTCCTTGATGGGGCAGAACCTACAACACTGTTCGCCATGCTTAGGAAGAAGCCCAAGCCCAAGGTCGCAAAGAAACCTGCATTCAAAAGAAGCCTTCCGGCTAGAGGAGAACAATAATCGAATGTAATGGCTGTAAAATCCTTGTCCCTCCTTACCCTTAATGTTAATGTTTTGAAGGATATTTAGAAAAGGTGACAGTTGTTTCAGTTCTGTCGGTTGCTTAAGGTAAACGTCGTTCTTTTGCAGGAAATTCACTTAATTGTCAGTATGACGTCCATCTTTGGTCTTATGATTGGAGAGGTGACCTTTGCGCCTCCTTTGGTTCGGGAGCATTTTGTGGAACTGTCACCCATGTCGTCTCCAAATTTATTCAAATATGTAGGAGAGGTCGAAACATATTATGTATATTTTACATCTCAAACTGCCGCAGGGGGAACTAGTTGTGTATAACATCTACGCCCCCAACCGTCTCACGTGTAGGAAAGAGTTCCTTCGTGCCTGGAAAATCAAACTGCGTCCTTGGTGGGGATTTTAATTGTGTCTCAAATATAGCGGTGAACAGACTATCGAGACATGCGTCTCTCTATTCCAGTACGGGCATGCAGGAATTGAACTCCTTTAACGAGCACCGGGATCTCTTAGATGTGTGGAGATCACAGAATCCACAGGCTGTTGCTTACACGTGGCACAGGCCTGGTGGTACTGATGCATCCAGGCTGGACAGGTTTTATGCCCCCCTCCCCGTAAGTTTGTAGTATCCTGGAGTTCGTTAGTGCCATGCCCTTCAGCGGATCATGACGCAGTAGTTTTGTGCATACAGCTACCAGAGTCCTTTCATAGGGGGGAAGTCTCTGGCGTCTAAATGGGACGCAGGAACTGCCTGTGTATCCACCATCGCTCTTCCCAAACAAGGCCTGCTCAACTTTGCCACGGAACCAAAACTTGCAGATGCCAACGCTTCAAAGATACCCCAGAAACCCCAGTTCCTGTAGCAGAATACGATGTTCTGGATGGAGGTTCACCTTCTTCAGCGCTTGCCATGGGCACATGGTTAAAAAACAGACAGATCATCAGTTCTTACATATGCATGGTCAAGAAGTACATCTATCCAATTGTTGTGTTCGATGGATATCTACAGGAGACTAAGATGGAAAAGAAAACGTTCTTGCCAAAAACGTAAATAAGCAGGCATTTATAGATATGCTATCGGATGGGATGCGGAGAGATGGTATAGACACCAGACGATGCCGATCTGCTGATTGTTAAAATGGCAGTCAGTATGGCCGAGTACGAGGCGACATTTGTAATTGTAGATACCGACATTCTTGTGCTTCTGTGCCACCACCATAAACCATGTACCAGCCGTTTCATGAAGTCAGAGAAGAGTGCAATGAAGAGACCACTGTGGAATACCCAGGCAACATGTGCAAGTTTGGGAAGCCGGTAGTGCACGTACCTATCATTTCTACATGCGTTATGTGGATGCAATACTACGTCTGGATTCCAGGGATCGGCACTGGTTGTGTGCTAGAGGCTGAAGAATCTGATGAGCTAGTGCAGATAGGAGAATGTTTCATGTCGAGTTCAGCTAGCCATGATGAAATCTGAGATGCTGGGGCCAAAGCATTGGTATGTGTGAAAAGTGGATGAGGTAAGACTTTGAATAGTCTGAGGAGAAAGCTGTTCGGTGACATGGTTGCTAAGAGCCATTCGTATATTTACATGCAGACTCAAATAGGGTAGGAAACGTAGCACTGAAACCGGAAGATTGGGGATAGAATATCCGATGCGAAAGTGTGTTGCCTGAGAGAATAGATAGCAGGCTAGCTCCTGATGCCTTATTGAAGATAGTACGTTGCACATGTATGGGGTGATACAAGTGTATGTTCATGCAAGAAAAATTGGATGCACTGCACTGAATTTTTCGGTCTTTGTACAAATATACCATTTGATGAATTTCACCACCAATTCACAGTATTTATCCAAAACGAGAACGTAATGAATGAATACCTCAAGGTGTGCTTACATAATGATTTGCAAATGGGTGGTCTTTGATTTGATTGAATGTTGAAATTTCCCATGTCTCGACATACTTTTATGGGTTAATTGGGACAGGATAGTATATGTATAAAAAAATTCAAGATCGCATTAATATAATATGATTCGCCATGTAATAATACATTTTTGAAAAAAGAAAAAGTAATTTGACGTATTTTCGACAACTTTACTGTTGACCTAGCTGTTCAGAGAGGTCATTCAAGTTTATAAATATGTTTATGAAATTCACTGGGTCATGTTTCTATCCAACTATAGTACACTTATTGGGCTGAAAATAAATAGTTTTAGAGGTAATGAACCTCGAAATAAAAATAAAAGTCCAGATCAAAATGAAACGTTCATAGGTTGCAGAGCTACTCTATCAGTAGCAGGAAACCCCTTGTGATTATCTGCCACCGTTCTCGAGATATCTCACTTTTATTATTTGTCAAATTTGATATACCGGTAGCTAACAATTACCGTTTGACATCAATCTCATGATGTCACACTTTCACTTTGTCTGAAAAGCTCATGTTTTTTATTATAATTGGATGAATAATTTTTCCTGGAAATTTTTGAATTTAGATTTTTTAGCACAGTAGTAACAATGCTAAAAAAATATATTTTTCAAAAACATTGTTAACTTTGGCATAGCCTTTCAATTTGGGGTGATTAAAAGCAGTTAGATTATAAAGACTTTACAAAGAGCTTTTTTTTAGCTCAAGTGCGAATATGACGTCACAAATGTTGCCAGATGCTCAATTTATATGAAGTTTTCTAGAATCTTCAAAAATCAATAACCGGATATGTTATTGCGATAGGACTTTCACTATTCGGGTTTAGTTGTTCATCCTCTTATTTGTGAAAAGTTTTCTTTTTGCTCTGGACTTTTTTTAAACACTGATGTACCATCAATATTGAGCCTTGTTGTATCCAGTGTTAATGTTACCCCCGTGGGTGTTGTAATCGTCAGTAAGCCATCTTGGTTGGTCTCTCCCAGGTGGAGGATTGCCTTCTTTAACATGTCATGGTTTCGGACATGGTGAGGCTTTACCACGGTGAACTTCATGTAAGCGATGATGGATCCTTCATCCACCCCTTGTAGATGACACTCAGTCTCATCTGGAATAGATTGGTGCATCTGGAGAAACAAGAAAGACGAGCCGGGCTTTGTGATTCCTTGCCTTGGGGCTTTGTGATTCCTTGTCTTGAGAACTAAAACGTGATATCATGAGCATAATTGAAAATTCTCATTGTATGACCTTTGTTGACCTCTAATGAGCTTTGACATCCACACAAAAAAACAACAGAGTGCATGTGCTAACTGTGATAAACATATATAACAAGTATGGTGTTTATCATGTTTTCATTATTTGACCTAGAGCTACTGACCTCGGATGACCTTTGACCTCACAACAAACAACAGGGATCATGCACTCACTATAGACCATCCATATACCAAATATGATTTTCATTCAATATTCTCTTCTCAGTTGCAGTGTATGGTTTTTAGTATTTGATCTCTACCAAAACAATAGAGATCATGTGCTCACTATGAGGGACATGAATACCAAGTACGAGCTGAATCGAAGTTTTCCTTACGAAATTATAGTGTTTACAAGGTTTTCAGTGTTTGACCTCTGTTAACCTCAGATGACTTTTGACCTCCATCAAAAACAATGGGAACTATGTACTAACTATGGTGAACAATGAGCAAGTATGAGCTCGATTGAAGTTTGGCCTATCAAGTTATGGTGGTTTCAATGTTTTCAGTACTTGACCACTGTTGACCTCAAATGACCTTTAACCTCCAACAAAAATAATAGGGACCATGTACTCACAATGGGTAATCCACCACCATGAAAAGAATCAGATCTCGCATCGTTCAGTTATCGTGTTTACAAACTTTGTAACACACACACACACACACACACACACGCACAATAGGGACCATGTACTAGCTATGATAAACACATATACCAAGTATGAGCCTAATTGCAGTTTGTACAATCAAGTTAGGGTGGTCACAAGATTGTCAGTGTTTCACCTCTGTTGACCTCGAATGACCTTTGACCTCAACCAAACAACAGTATGGACCATGTTCTCAATATTAGTAATCCACCATCCAAGAATGAGAATGATCTGACCTTGCATCATTGACTTAGAGTGGTTACAAGAAGCGTCACAGACACACAAACACACACACATGCACACACTTGTGTGACTGCATATAATCGTTTTGCCTCTGACAAGGAATCAAAAGTGAAAGAGGAGTGAACAAAGTACTGACAAACATATTGAAGAACTCGGAAAAAATAGTGGATTGATCATCTTTGAAAGTTTATTCGAGAACGAAATTTCAATCAGTTCAAATGCCCCTTTCTATATTTTAAGCAAACAATACGAATGTCTTTTTACTGATTGATTTATTTCATAAGTAATTCTATTCACTGTTATGGCTTACATCTTCAATAAGTTTGAGCTCTGTTTGGAAATTAAATCACATTTCCCAAAATGATGCCCTAAAATATGAATTTCTCCCAAATTTTTACATTTGTTATTACTTGCCGAAGGACCAAGTAATATAATAATGATAATGACTAGTTCCTATATAGCGATTTCCGTCCTTAGATCTCAAAGCGCTTTTACAGATTCATACTAAATCACCACTGATACTTTTAACCCGATAAAGACCGTGCCAGCACCCCAGGTGCACGTTCGCTCACAAACTACTACGCCCCTGGCAGCCAGTGCAACAGCGCCCAGTCCGTTACCTCCCTCACAGGGCCTCCAATTAGCAACTGGGTGGAGAGAAGCAGCGGAGTGAAAGTGCCTTGCCCGAGGATACAACGGAAAATTCGATCGGTTTTGAGAGGATTCGAACTCGCCACCTTTCGATCTGTAGTCCGGAGCTCTATCGACCAATGCGCTATGCGGTCACGACTGCGTGTGTATGTGTATTTCTATTTGTGTGTGACAAAAAAGCTTGTAACCACTTTATCTCAGCAGTGGTATAATGGATTGATGTCATACTTGGCAAATAGATTGCCCATGGTGAGTAGTTGAACCTATTGATTGTTGTGCCAACATCAATAATATTCATGAGTGGGTGGCGCCTAAAGGCAATTTCTTCAAATGTGAATATCTCGGCAACCGATTTTGTTCAAACTTGTCTTAGTGGCATTGGGGGGAGGTGGGGTACAGGTGTATAGTAGTACCGTATAACATCTCATTAATATTCATGAGGGGCGGGGCTCAATGTCATTTCAATGTCATTTCACTGAAAAATTGCTGGTAACCACGTGATCTCGTCAGTGGTATGGTGGATTGATGTCATACTTGGGCACATGTATTGCGCATAGTGAGTAGATAATCTCAATTGATTTTGGTGCCAAACTCATTAATATTATTGAGTGGGCGGGGCTCAGAAGTAATTCCATCAAATGTGAATATCTCGGCAACTGTAGGCCCTATATGTCCAATTTTGCTCAAACTTGTTTTGGTGGCATTGGTAGGTGGGGTACATGTGTAGGTCAGTACCGTATTGCATCTCATTATTATTCATGAGGGCGGGGCTAAATGTACTTTCGCTGAACAATTCTCGTATCGATGTGATCTCAGCAGTGTTATAGGCTAGTGTCTTGATGTCATACTTGGCACATATATTACCGATGGTGAGTAAGATATTTCCTATTGAGTTTGGTGCCAATCTCAAGTCCTTACCTACCGAGTACGCAAAATTTGCGTAAACTCAAACGCGGGCGGGTTGCGAAAACCGCACCGCAAGATATAGCAACCACCTACAGCCCTGGGAATAGTATCATTTGATAGATACAAGTAAGGGCTATCATATACTTTTTTGGGGTAGGGGGTTTCCGGGAAAAAATATTACGCGGAATTTGCTCGAAAAAT
>JAODUJ010057896.1:0-12041 GCA_027564615.1 Psolus chitonoides | reverse complement strand
TTTTTAGCTTGCTTCCAGATTATCTTATGATTTTTTTAAAAAGGGAAAGTCAAATTCCTTCATTTGTCTGGTAGGTAGGGGGTTAACTAGACACGGAACCGTCACGCACCTAACCCGACAGTATACTTCTCAGCTTCCGTATGTATAACACGTATTTAATGTATATATCCCAATACGTCATATATAAATTATGATGATCCCGTTATACCAGTTTGCAGTTAAACAGCTCCTAGGCTAAAGTTAGGCTAACGTTGGACTTCAGACTTCAGAAATAATACTGGCCAACGCTCAGGATAGGGCTGACAGCCAAATATAACTAAACAATAAACGACATCAACCATAACAGCTCATCATAACTAATGTAGGATCGGAATATCAATTTGCATGTTAAAACGTTGTTGTGATCTACAAAAGATCAACAGGAAGGAAAGCTCTTCGTCAAATCCATTGATTCTCAAGGTGAGCCCCTGTTCGACCTCTTTATAACAATATGAATTAACGGTAATTTAGGCCTAGTCTAATAGTCCAGGAAAGATAGCTCAAATTTTAGGTGAACCTCAAACTAATTGCAACATGATTTTTTTTCACTACAATGCATTTGTTTAAGGTCCCTAATATGATATACTAAAAGTCCAAAAAAATCCAAGTAGTGGAAAAAGGTATAATTTGCATAAATCCAAAATGGCCGCCAATTTCAGGATTTCTCACTGGATGTGGCCATATTTCTCAACAAGGTTTCCCCCTTTGGATCTTTTACAAATCACAAGTCTGTCATCTTCATTAGTTTGTTAGTCCTAATTTTCATAAATCCGAAATGGCAGCCAAATTTAGGTCTTTTATATTTCTCATCATAGGTCCTTTTTCCTGTGTTACGTACCTGATATCTGCATTAAAAGTTGTATAATTTCCGTCATGGGCACATGTTTTCTCTGAAAATAATAACTAACAAACGTTGATGTAGGTTAGGTCCATTGGAGGAGTGTTCCTCCCGGCCCATATGGGCCGGTGCTGTAATCTGGTTTATTTAACGCGAAGCGGATGAGAGTGTGAAACTCCCTCATGATGAGACGTCAGTCCATCGCAATGGATAACTCTTGCCGAAGCTAGTATCCATTTTCAGTTGGGTGGACTGGAGCAGGCAGAGTAACGTGTCCCGCTCGAGGACACACCGTAGCACCACAGGTGGGACTCGCACTCACAAGGCAAGCACTACCGACTAGGCCACTACGTCCCTCAGTCATATAGACATGCCATCCATCATATTATGATGTATCACTATATTTAATCTCTGTTTATGACAGAGACCCAGCCCTTGTTCTTATTCTGGAGGACGTAATTTGAAAGACGTGCTGCAGTTTCACAAAGAAAAGAATCAACTGGTAGACAACAGATCAGTACATTCAGTATGTTGCAGATGATGTTCACCATAATATTGCATAATTGATGGAGTAGGTACTTTCTATGAAATAGGAATAATAACGACTTAAACCTATGGTTGGGTTGTAACTACGTACCTAAAGTCCACAATACAACAAAATAAAATCTTCTTTAGCACTAAATGTTGTTCAGCCAGTCACTTCTGGTCATCGCCAGTGAAGATAGCCAGGTCTACAAGAGTGTAACGTGTATCCAATTAAGGACACCTAAGTAGATTGCTCACTGCCACGGTAACAAGTGATGACATTATCTGGCAATTGTCCCCTCTTGTGTCTTGTAACTTAACAAAATGTCAGTGCCTTTTCTCAGACGAATAGGCATTGCCATTCCATCGAGATCATCATCACCAGGTAGCAGTTCTTCAGCAGCTGACAACTCCATTTATAGTTGGAGGAGGCAGGATATTCACTCTGCGTTCCTACATGACTTTGCGTGCATCACTAGTGACAGTTGTAACATTCAGAGGTTTCACGTGATGTAGGAACGTTGTACTAGATGCTAAATGCTGGCTTGCTGGCTAATTGGTTGTCAAGAGATGCCTCTCGTCAGTTGTTTGGCGTCTTCTCTCATTCATACTGGCAGCTGATCTTCTAATTTCAGGAGGTGCAATACCAACCAGGATGGAGAGGCTGGCTGGTCTGAGGCAGCCAGTGATCCCTTTGTATCAGCTGTTAAGAGCTGGGTTAAGCTTTGAGACATGTGCTAATCTCTCCCATTGTGGACGAGCATACTCGGCAGATGAGTAACACAAAGCTAAAGCGGTGCATCTGAGAGTCTGCGACAATTGCCAATTGGCTTTTCATGTTGTACATGTCAATTGACTGATGATGTTGTTCGGGCCACACACTTTCATCTTGCAGGGTCTTCTCTATATGAGCCTTTAATGACAGGATTCTGTCTAAGGTGACACATAGGTGGGCTGGATATTCACAATGCTCGGGTGCCATTCCAGGTGACATTCAGTTGACGCTTAGCCTCATGTTTCCTCAGGTGAACGGTGCAGAGTTGAATCATTCCTGTGTTGACACGGGGGTGGCTGTTTGTTAAACAAATGTTGGTTGGTTGAGAGTATTGCTCAACCTCTCTTCCACAACTTTGAACTCTTTGTCTTTTGCCCCAGATAATCTGCGTAGATGAACCGCCTTGTATTTTCACTTCTTCTGTGTTGGTTGTTTGTGTAGATGTTGAAAAGGAATACCAGGCCACTCTCATTGTGTTACACCATCGTTGATCTCCGCCAACTGCACCTATTTCTACCCAACTCCACGGAGAACATTCAACTCTTCAGCATGCTTTCAATTAGCTCAGCGAGTCGGATGCTTCTTGTCATCTCTAGAATCTTCTGCAAAAGGCAACAGTGGTTGACTGTATCATACGCAGCTGACAGGTCAACGAGGACTTCACCAGCCATCCCATTCTTAAAAGCATCTTTGATGTGCTGTGTTGAGAACTTGACTGGTTGTTGATTTACTGGGGCATAAGCCTGATTGTTCAGCAATAAGCCTTAGGCACTCATCTGTGGTTTGTGCAAGGTGGTTCACGAGAAGACGTTAAAGGTGTTATAGGCCTGTATTTCTCAGGGCTGGCTAGATCTTCACCTAGCTTCAATATGGCTATCTCATGTGCGTTCTTTCGTATCTTAGGGAGCTTCTTCGTGCTGTGACAGTAGTTATACGGATCAAGAAGCTACACCTTGGTATCAGGACCACACGGCTTGATTTCCTTATCTACGATTATCGCCTTGTCTATTTTTAGGCTAGATATTCCAACATCTGGTTATCTAATGGTGAAAGGCTTAGTGTACACAAAGTCATCTGCATACTTTTTCCGGACAAGCTTAATCTGATTCCTCCTTGCTTCTGCTTCTTTCCAGACTTTGCATTTTCAAACAATTAGTGAGCAACTTAGCCATCACATTAGGGTGGTTTATGAGCTGCTCTGGGGTCACCATGAAGATTCCCCACCAGATTCCATGCCTGTTTGCTGTTTCATCCAAGTTTTTGATGATCTTGGGGGATGCTCTTCATCACCTTCTCTCCAAGTAGCTGCTAAGGATATCGCTGTTCGTGTATATATCAACATTAAACACTTTAGGTCTTCCTAATTTACAACTATTCGTATAACAAAACATTGTGGTATTGGGAGTATGAACCTAAATGTGATATGTAAAACATCATTATCAGTACTATGTGTCCCTAGAGTAGACCCTGATGATCTGAGATGATACAGATGTGAATAATAGGCATCTGCCTAGAAAGTCATCTGTGATGTTTCTTCTGATGATTGACTTGAATCCAAGTGAACCATCCTGCGTATAAGTTTTCATTATTACTATTATTTATTATCATTATTAATGTTGTCATAGACTTATTTCTAGAGGGGTCTTCAAAGACACAAAATCTGAACTATACAAACAATACAATTATAATTACCATTTAAATACAAATAGAATACATTTCTGATGAAAAATCAATTTGAATGTCAATTAAATCCATTTAAATACAATTTGAAAAAATACAAAATATGACTGAAAAGAGTTAGTGCTGACGCAAGACTTTAGTTTTGGTGGCTGCTTGTTCCAATCGTAAATGGCATTACTAAGGAAAGTTTTTGTAGCGTCACGTTTAACCCGACTAACAAACAGGTGAGCTAATACCTCTTGTAATAACCATGAACAGAAGATGTAGAAGAGAAATGGTGTTGGTGGTATTTTGGACTAAGACCATTAATAATTGTGTAAGCATGGTTAGGCGTTAGCCTACATTGCGACCTCTTTGTTCAACTCTAAGAAAGCCAGGCTGCCTACATTTTGAAGCAGCAACACTCTCCCTGTTACCCAGAGATGGAATGAAACGAATAGTTTTGTTTTGTGAAACTTGGAGCTTATTTTGCAAGCTTTTGGTAAGCCCATCGAACCACGAACAACAAACGTAGTAAAAATGGGGTTGAATAGGCCTGGCAAAGAATCCGAAGCCGATATAAACTGTATTTATTGGAAAAAGTGACCAATGTTGCCACATTTATCAATGTGTCAGCTATGCGCATCAGCTGCCTTTTATACAAGATAAAAAATGTCTTCTATTTTATTATATTTTTATTGTCATCTTTAACGAGGGTAGTACTGACTCAGTGAAGAAGCACTGCTTTCTACAGGAGCCCTCGATGATAATACCAAATAGTATGCATTCTGCTTTACCCACATGAAGGGAGAGTTTATTATGAGATAACCATTTATTACAGTGGTAAAGTTCCGATGAGCGGGTGTTAGATATATACTGAGGATCCTTAGCTGACACCATAATGCATATCGGCATATATAATTAACTTAGGTTAGACAGCACATTGCATACCTTAATGTAGCATAGAAATATAGGAGATCACCGAAAATAGTTCTCTGAACCACACAAGTAACTAGTTTGGGATCAGAAAGAATACCGTCTATATCTAACATTTTATTCATGTGGTTATGATAAGCAGAAAACCCCTCAACGAATCCCCCCATACTCTCACGTTTTTTTACATAAGATAATGTTATCTACGGTATCAATTCCCTTTGAATATCCAGTAAAAGCATGCCAACATAATTAACATGTAAAATTTCAGTTCTAATATATTCACTGAAAAACATAAGGCAGGTGTCGGTCGAATAAGAACCACTGAAGCCAGATGAAAATTCATAAAGAATTTTCTGACAGATATTTTTTGAGCTGAAAATAGACTGCCCGTTTATGAATTTTGAACGGACAGTCTCCTCGCCTATTGCCACGAACATTTTGTGACAAAAAAATGGGACATTTCAGTCTGTACATGAACACATCTAAAACAATAACAAATACACTACCATTTCGTAAATACGCTACCTTCAAAAACCAAACATTTCAGGGAGCCTGAAACCCCTCCACCACTGACCATCTAATAACGAAATTGCAACAAAAATACATACGCCACTCCTCTCCCCTCAAAATAATGATACCACAACGCAGAGTGTGAAGGTCGTAGTGGGGGGGGGGGGGGCTTGGTAGGCGGACTCGATTTACTGTTGCACCGGTTACATACGTAAATAAATAAAAGAATATGTTATATGTTTCGATCTGCTATAGAGGTTGATCGCGGGGTAGGAGTGTAAGTTGAGGTGGCCCGTCCCCCTTGAGGCATTTCTGAATAATTAAGGGTGCTTGAATGTCAAATAATGCAGCATTTTTCAACTTTCCAGTTAAATTTGCCTCAAGGCTGCTATTTTTTCGCGTTTTAAGAAAAATGCGTGCGATAAAGACTGGGTAGCATGTGAGCGTGTGAGGAGCCTGTCTGATATGCTTGCTTTAACGTTTCACCAAACGAATTATTATTAACTCTATGCGCTGCGACTTTAGACAGCAAAGGAGGTTCAGACACCTCATAAGAGTGAATCATAACGCATGGCTTGATAATGGATCCCACACACCCTACCAAAAAATGGTTTAAACGCTCCCCCACAATGCCTCCGATCCAAAAGGGGCTTTGTTAGTAGGCAACATTCGTGGTTTTGTCGGTGGGCTACATGTGTTTACTTGCCAGTACATTGGCTACCTTCGGCCTCCCAATATCGACACTCTAGGTACGCTGGTGTTAGCCACTCTTTCACTTGAAACAGTAATCCTCGAGTGAATTCACGAGTGTTGAGGAGAGTTAGTTTCCAAACAACGTACAGCCGTTTTTCAGTGGTGTACGTTTACTTGTAATATCGCCTAGATGAGAAACAAATTAATTTGCTTGTTATTTGAAGTTTGATAGTTTGGCCATAACGTTTCCCCCACTTACTTCATTCTGAGCAGGATTCATGCCCGCCGAGAAGGGGGAACAGATTGTACAAATGTCCCTGGGCAATCTGGAAGCCCGAAAAATTAGGTCATGGAATAACATTTATTTACTATAATACACGAAAATATGAAAGAATTTGAAAATCACAAGAACACAAATTCTGCCTTTCATATATTTTTGATTTAGCCGATTTTACATCAAGTTTGGTAGGAAGTCATTTACGCAACCTGACAAACCTGTTGCACATTCATAAACTACCTTACGATTCACGTCGACATAGTTTTGACAAATGACGTTTAGTTTTTGCGAACTTTCGGCGCTAGGTTAGAACTGTGTGCCGAATTTGTTTTTTAAAACCCAACCATCGGAGATACCTATATTTATATTCTCGCGCTCCGCACGCAGTAGTAGTCCTTTCTTATTTTCCTGCCGTGTGCCGTGTCCTGTTACTTGTGCTGCAGATTGAATACAATAATCCTCTTTATAAATTTGCTTGAATTTGGTTCACTTTTGAGAAACAGAACATGTTTTAAAAATTATGAAATTTCAGTACATCAGGTCATACTTGAAAGATGGAAATGATATCACCATTTATCATCTCAGCTCCCTTCAAGGAAAAAATGTTTCAAAGAGAGGGGGACACCCAATCCCCATCCACCAGAGGGGCCCGTATTTAAAGTTCGTACCTGGGCCCGAATGACTCTCGGCGGCACTGCAGTATTCTACTTGAAACGACAGTGTTGAGAGAAACCGAGATTACCAAACATCCTGTTGTGACATTGTCTATCAGCCTGACTGTAGCATACTTTAATGATTTTGCAGGAATGATCACATTTTTACTAGCCAAACTCACTGAGCTTAATCCAGTTGACCAGTGTGTTTGGCACCTCCTCGATTAGTTTCCCCGAGAAAGGAAAATCAATTCATCGACAAAATATAACTCGTTGCTGCTGCCGAATTCGGTTTGGTATTCAGGTCGTTCCTGGTGCACAAGATCTTCCGCATCCCACGTTCGTAATCACGCGATGTAGCCGCATACAAGAACGGGTTGATTGCAGAGTTTAGGAACATGATCAGATATGCAATATGAGTTATCCAAAATGGCGTATATATACCAATCAGCTGCAAAGAAGCGATAAGATGTATTGGTAACCAACAGATCAGGTAAACAATAACAAGGATCAACAGGTTCCTGGCTATTTTCCGCAACTGTCTTTCTCTTATTTTGGTAGAGACAAGTTTACCTTCATTCCTCCGGCTGCTAACGTGTCTCGCGGTTTCGCCATCGTAACCGTGTTGATCAAACGTAGTAAATGAAGTAGTAGTTATATCTTCCGATATTGTGTTCAATGTATTATTGTTATTATTAGGTCTAGTAGATCGGTAAATGCTCTCGTCGTCTCTCAGACTGTTGGTCTGATTGTCATCAAATTTACTGAAACTCTTCTTCAGTTTGAAAAGAAACATCCCATTCATAATAAGGAGAATAATCAATGGCAGCACAAAGTTGATGAAAATTTGACTAAGATCAACCAACAATAAAATTGATAAAACGTCTTCAAGATCAATTCCCTCATTTGGGGGTGAAACTAAAATAAAAGCAAGAACGATTGTTACAACATACAAGTTAGCATAAAGCGCACTAAAAATCCACGTGATAATCAGGGCTTTATCACTCTTCGCGTTACTTTTTGAGGTTTGGTATTTCATGGGGTCTTTTACCAGTTGGAGACGGTCGTACGTCATCAACATGACAATAAAAACTGACAATATTACTGGAAACCTACTCGCACATTCAATGGCAATATGTGTACTGTCTGATAAATCATCTCCAGTATATATTAATTGAAATGTAAATAGTGGTAGTGAAACAACGCCAACCAAAAAATCTGCAATGGCTAGACTTAAAACGTACCTATTAAAAGGGACTTTCCTAACGGGATTGTTTGTGAAGTAAACATTAACAACTAACCCGTTCCCAAAGATGATAATCAGGATAATTATAACATGGACACATATTGATATCACATAATAGTTATAAAAAATCTCCTCCTTAAAATCAACAGGAGAATTATTTCTATTCGCAATAGTCGTTGTCATATCCATCGTTTAAACAAAAACATGCCACAAAGTAGGCCTTCTGACTGTTTTAAATTAATCCAGAATATATAATCTAGTTTTAATAAGACTAGTTTCCAAAGAATTTCCATGAAGATGATCTTGTCTTTGCAAATTCAACTTTTAATACATCAAATATCAATTACTCGCACTCACTGTTTTTTAGTAGTTGCTTGATTAAAATCATTCTACAAAACGAATAATGAAATCATATTTGTTGGACAGCGTATAATGTAAAATTAACTAAACATACCACAACGAAATCCTAAAAACAAGTTCTTTTGATACCGACGGCATAGAGATGAAGTCTCGAAATGAATCTAAGATATCAGTCACCTACATATTTTATTGTGGTTCACGATAGGCTCATTATTTTTCAGTCATCATCCCTTGTCTGATTGGTCTACTCTAGACTCATATAAACAATTAACCAACCGGAAGAGACCACTAACTCAAAACGAAGTGTGCTATATAATGCACCAAATGATGAACCGGAAATATTTTACCTTTGATAATGGTCGTGCTGACCAACAAACAATTCCCTCAAACTTCAATAAAGTACATTCCCGTGAATTTCGTACAAGAGTATTGATATTGTTATTGATTTGTCAGCAAATAGATCCCGGTGCGTGCTATATGATTATGATATTGTATTTTATCTTCACGACAACAATGACACATCAAACAGGTTGAATGATGAAACATCTTATAAATGCAAGCACTTAAATCCTTACAACTGGTTCAGCAGTCAATATAATATATTTACTCTTGCCTGTGAGGAAAAGATCACTTACTTAGAAATAAAATATTAGTTTATTTTTTAATATCAAAGAATATATTATATTAAAGGTACATTGTCGTCCCAACTATCTGAAACTCATGTTTTAGACTAGGCTACTAGGTTTTTATTTTTTTCCTTCCTTGCAAAAACAGCCCATTGCGCCATTCTCAGATATGGCAAAATCTTTCCAGACACGTTATAGGAAGATGAATCGACACAAAAACGCATCCACGTACTTGTGTACTAATATGGTCAATCAGTCACACATGTGAGGCTAGCTTCGGGGTAGCCTACTATGTTACTCTTCCTCTCTCTTTCTCGCTCATACTCTCTCTCCTTCCGTCTCCCTCTTTCCCCTCTCCCTGTCAACCTCTCTCAATTAACGATTTTTCAATATTCTCCTCCCCCATAAGTGAAACGCAAACAGGCAAAGAAGAATTCCTTCTAAAAACGTCCCATATCAATATCGGGATTAAATTTCGCAGTGAGGACCATCTACTAGAGAAACAAATATTTGTTCAGATACAATTGTCATTATAATAACCTAGGAAATTGATTTGAAAGTGCCTAGCTATCCATGGAGTTTCGGACATAGCAATATGAATGTTTTCCATTGATGATTGTTTAGTATTCTTTCCCAGGTGTAAATGAAGTCACTGTGTGTGTTTGTATGTGTGTGGGAAATCCAAAGAATTAAAAATGTTAAGGAGCGTTCAGTTTATCTTTAGCAATATCCGTTATCTATTTATATAACTTTGATATGATAAATTTAATTTCATTAAATTGTACTAAGTGATTATGTATCATATTAATGTAACGAAATCATGATTTTTTCCCAACGAAAGAGTGTCATAAAGCGCCATTTCATATATTTACTATATAAGTACCATCTTTTAATAATAACAATGCGAATTTATATGATACGTTACACTGAAACGGTACCAATGCTCTTTGCTGATATTACCCTTGGTCATTGGAACATGTCAAACTCGCACATCACTCTCTTGTCCGAAGTCTCACTGTACTGATGAACATCCCCCGAGGATATTACTAGTTGGCAGCCGACAAGTGCCTTGCCTGCAATGACCAGGATCAAGAATCAAACCAGGATGATCCTTCGACCATTGGTCCAACCAAGATCGCTCGACCACGGCACTCCCACTAATAAAAAAAACAAGAAATGGAAATATTTTGTGGTTGCTTGTCTAAATTTGGTCCCACCCCTTATGAATATTAACGAGATGCTATGTCATATCAGCCAATTACAACGCATTTTCTAATGGATATAACCCTTAGTTTGACCTTAACTTCGAAGGATATATGCGATGGAAATGTATCTTTTGTTCATGGAGATGCTTTTTCCTTGGATATATCCCTACCAGAGAACATAGGTGTGCTAATTGGGTGTCATATAACACACCCATATACTACACCTCCTATCAATACCACCAAACCAAGCTCAATTAAAATCGGACTCACTGTTGTCGAGATATAGACATTTGAAAAATTAATATAAGCCCCGCCCACTCATTAATTTTCATGAGGTCAACACTAAAATAATAAGGGTTCATCTATACGCACTATAGACAACCTACCTACTAAGTATGGGATTGATCCAAGTTAACGTGACTGAATTTACCTGATTTGAGTTTGCCTGAAGGCGGTAAAATGGATTATCATAAGAAAAGATTCTCATACCTTGCTACCAAAGAATGGAACCAACTTCCACGTGATGTATAAGAGGCAAAATTAATACCTTATAAACGTTTAAGGGTCTCATCAAGTATATTACAAGTGCATGGTGCTTCTGCTCAATTTTGCTTTTTAAGTTTGTCTTTTTAGTGAGTTATAATAACTGTTTTATCGCCAGATGTTTGTATTTTGTAATGTCACACTTAATTTTAATTTGTTTTAATTATCTCTTGAACTTAGTACGCTTTATAATTTTATTTTTTGTTCACTTATTTGTAGCTTTATCATAGAGTGCCTCGGGGAATATTAACGTTTAGCTAACCAAGTTACCCTCGTGAAATATTGTTGTAATAATAACAATAATAGTAATATTAATAATATTATTGATTATATTAATAATAATAATTACAAGCATCCGTCAAACACACATACGCACACACACGCACACACAGAGACATGTCATCCCCCCCCCCGAAAGATGCCCCACCTACAGTCAATGCACCCATACTTACACATATATAGGCCATGTCCTCCCTGAAAGATTCCCCACCCTGCATTCAATGCACCAATACCTACTCATAGACAGGTCATGTTCCCGCTGAAAGTAGTCCGACCCTATAGTCAATGTACTAATACCTACACGGAGATAAGACGAGCCCCCTGAAAGTTCCCCCTACAATCAATGCACCCATTCCTACACAGAGGAAGGTCATGTCCCACCTGAAAGATGCCCCACCCTACAGTCAATGCAACCATACCTACACAGGGATAGATCAGGTCCCCTTGAAAGTTGTCCCAACCTATGGTCAATGTACTAATACCTACACGGAGATAAGTCATGCTCCCTTAAAGATGCCCCTCCCCTAACAGTCAAAGCACTAATACCTACACGGAGACAAGTCATGCCCCATGAAATATGCCCCCCCCCCCCCCAACAGTCAATGCACCCATACCTACACAGAGATAGGTCATGTACTCTTTGAAAGATTCCCAACCCTACAGTCAATACACCCATACATACACAGAGATAGATCATGTCCCCCCTGAAAGATACCACACCCTACAGTATATGTACCCATACCTACACCAAGATAGGTCATGTCCCCCCTGAAAGATGAGCCATCCTATAGTCAATGCACCCATAATTATACAGAGATATGTCATGTCCCATCTGAAAAATGCCCCACCCTACAGTCAATGCACCATACCTACACAG
>JAODUJ010057785.1:0-12042 GCA_027564615.1 Psolus chitonoides | reverse complement strand
GTGTTCCTTCTTCTTCTTGGACTTGTGGGGTGTCTGAGGAGCTTCTGGCAACTTGTCCCTTACCACTTCGGTAGGCAGCGGCAGGTCAAGAGTGTCTGGCGCTATCACAAAGCTATCGTTAGCCTCGCTAGCTGTCTCGGTTTCCTCCGCTCCGTCCAAATCAGATTTAAGCTCCAAACTGCAGTCAGGCAATTTTACTGGGGTGTTGACATCGTCAAGCTTAACCTCTGGTCTTGTGTCTTTAGGTATGACATTGGGTGCATGGTCTCGACAGAGATCATTCACATGGGAGGAACCTTCAGGCAGAGCTTCCCCCTCCAAAGACACAGGATCTTTGACCTCAGAAGTTTCTTCAACTTTAACGGTTTGTCCATTTTCAATTATCTCTTTTGAGGACTCTAGCTTGGGGACATCTTTCTCGTTAATGAAGCTTTTGTATGTCTCTTGCTTAACCACATCTGTAACCATTTCGTCAGTTTGTACTTGGAGGTTTGAGGTTTCTTCCACAAAAGGCACATCTGTCTTGATCGGAGGTGATTCTGTTGTTGACTCTTCTTTGACCAAGGGTTCCTCCACCTTTTCAACTTTGACATCATATTCCCTAGGTTTTTCTTCTGGGGTTGCCACCGGTAATTCTTCAAGCTCGACCATGTCAGTACCTTCTATTTCCTGCTTTATGATGGCCTCCTCTGTGACACATGGTTTTATTCCAGACTTTTTGTCTGTTCCTTCAATTTCTGGCTCATGGGGTGCTGGTGGTACTTCTGGGGTGACAGGTCTGGGTGTGGGAGGTTGCAGTAAAGAGGCAGATGGTGATGGTGTGGAAGGTATATTTGGTGACCGGGGTATAGGTGTGGATTCCCCAAATATCTCCTCCTCGAGAACTCTCTGCCTCTCTTGTTCTATCTCCACCATCTCGAGGGCGGCCGTTGCCTCCGCTGTCTCTTCAAACATGAGAGCTGCGGTTGCTTCGGCAGTTTCTTCAAACATGGCTGCCTCCTTCTCTGCATCGGTGCATTCCCCTAAGAGCTGTAGGCTAGGATCTTCAACTTCTTGCACTGGAAGTTGGGGTTTCGTCTCCTCTTCCTCTGTGGTTTGTTCCTCCTTGTCTTTCATGGTTGTTTCTTCAATTTTGACCTCCTGTTTTATGTTATCATCATCCAGTTTATCCAGATCAGAACTAATTTTTATTTCAGGGATGGCAGCAGGCTCTACATGTTCCTTCTTTATCCTCTTATTGTGCCGATTTTTACCCTTCTTTCTCTTTGGAGTCTTGGTCTGTTTTGCTGGAGGAGGTGCCACCACCTCCACAGGAGATGGTGTCTCCTCCGCAGGAGCTGCCATTCGCTCCACGGGAGCTAGCGTCTGCTCCGCAGGAGCTGGCGTACGCTCCGCAGGAGCTGGCGTCTCCTCTAGAGGCTTCTCGGTGACGATCTCTTCCGTCTCATAATCCTGGACAATCAGTTCCTCCACCTGGGATTCCTCTACAACTTCTTCATGTTGTACATGGCCACGAGGAAGGTCAAGAGGTACATCAAGGTCGGGTTCAGGCAAATCGATATTCTCTAGGGACGGAGCTTCTTTATCGACTTCTCCATCACCCATAAGATCCAGGACTTCACCTTCAGAGGTCTTTGGATCTGGCTCTTCAGGTATTTCCACTTTTTGTACTGGACAAGGTTTTCCTCTACCCTTCTTCTTACTTCTGGAGTTTGACTTCTTAGTCTTCCTTCCTTGAGCCTTCACTGGCTCGACAACTGGAGCTTCATCCTTCTCCTTTTCCTCAGCAGAGTCGCTAAGGAGGTCTGATTCCTTTTTCTCAACAATTTTGGTTTTCCTTTTGTCAACAGTTTTATTTTGCACAATCTTTTCGGCATTCCTGTCCCCCTTCTTTGCCTTCCCTTTGGGTACAATACTTTTCTCTATCTTCTCATCCACTTTTTTGGTGGGTTTGTTCTCTTTCTCTTCCTTCCTGATTTTGCCTTTGCCAGTTCTAGGCTTTGTCTGTGGTTTGGAATTAGCCTTCTTGGCAGAACCCCTTTTCATAGGTTCAATGTGTTCTGTCTCTTCTTCACCTTCGCTATCTTTTTCTGACATGACAAAGTCTTTTTCAATTTTCATTCTTTTTGCTTCAACCGGGGTCTCCTTAAACTTTCTCCCAGCCTTAGTGGGTTGCATTTTCCTCTTTTTGGACTGCACCTTCTTTGATGGCTGGAATCTCTTGATGACTGATCGTACTTCGTCATCGGACGAACTTGTCAGGTCTGAATGAATCATTGGAGAAATCTTAGCTGGGGAAAAAGCAGGAACAGCTTTCTCGATCACATCATCTTCACTTTCGCTCAGTGATTCTCTATCATACAGCTGCTGTAAAACTTGCCTTGGTGGCTGCCGAGAGGGTGGCTTCGTTAGTTCCTCTTCAGAGTCTGAATCGTCTGAAGAAAAGATGACATTCTTTTTAGGAGCGGGGGGTGCTTTGGAGGATTTTGACTTATTTGAAGAGGATGGCTGTTCAAATATCAGGTCTTCAAATTCATCTGGAGATTCAGAAGAGTCCGAGTCCATCCAATCCATCAAGGCCCTGACACCTCCACCCTTCCCTCCAGATCCAAAGTGAGGGTCCTCCTTTTCAGTACTTTCTACACTGGCTGTTTTTTCTATTTTCTTTGTAACCTTTCGACCTGCCGATGAAGATGATTTGGTCAGTTGATTTGATGTACCTCTTGGTTTGTCCTCGCTCTTGGATCTTGCTTTCATTGTCTCTTTGGTCGCAGATTTCCTGGGTTTTGAATCTGTAGACTCAGACTTTTGTAGCTTCTTCACAGTCTTTGCTTTAGACTTGTCCAGTTTTTCTGAAGACTTCACTTCACTTTTTTCTTCAACTTTCCTTTGGATAACCTTTTCTGATGTCCTTCCAGCTTCCTTCTGTTTCTCATTAACTTTTTCAGATTTCTTCTTTCCTGGCAATGGAGATGCTGTGATTTTCTTGTCTCCTTTCTTTTCCACTTGTTTCTTGTCCTCAACAGTTTTTTTCTCAACATTTTTCTTTTCCTCACTGGTTCTGTTATTATCTGCTTTCTTGTGAACATTTTTCTTGTCCACTGGTCTCCGATCTTCAGGCTGTTTTTCTCCTTCGTCTGACAACTTTCTCTCCCCCTTCTTTTCATCTGCTTTTCTATCAACACCCTTGGTGCCATCACCTTTCTTGTCACTTGCCCTCTTCCCCTCATCACTTTTTTCCAACCTTTTATCCTCTGTCTTCTTCCCATCTCCCTTCCTGTCTTCACTTTTCTTCTCTGTACTCTTTTTCTCCAAACTCTTCTTATCAGATCCCTTCTTTTCCTCCCCTCTTCCATCTTTGACAGATTTTTTATCTTCCAATTTCTTCGCTGATTTCTTTACACCATCATCAACGTTTGTATCTACCTGTTTTTTATCGTCCTGTTTTTTTTCTCCCTTCACAGAAACTTTCTTTTCCTCCCTTTTGTCAACTTTCTTATCTTCTCTCTTCCCATCATCACCTTTTCTCTCCACACCCTTCTCCTCCACCTTCTTCAGGCTCTTGTCATCAAGTTTCTCTCCCTTCTTCCCTTCATTTCTTTCTAAACTTGCCTTCCGCTCCAGTTGCTTTTTCTCATCACACTTCTTTTCAGGCTTTTCCCCTTTCCGATCATCTTTCTTCTCTGTTTTCTTCAAGCTGGGTTTCGATCCGATCTTTTCCTTGGTCAATCCAACAACCTTTCCTTTCACAGGTGTGCCCTCAGAACTTTGTTTTCCTGCATCCTTTTTGGGAATGTTTGTCTTCTTTGCAGGGGTGTTCTTCTCCACTGTTCTCTTCACAGAGGCGGGTGATACAGCTGTGGACGGTTTCTCAACTTTGACCTTAGGTTTTAACTTGACGGTCAACTTTTTCTTGTTATTGGGTGTTAAAAGTAACATGTTTGTGGGGTGTTGAAACTTCGGAGTGGTTGGCAGACTGGCACTGGCATCCAACTTCTTTTCAGTAGACTCCGTGGAAACTAAGAGTTTCTCTGGTTTCGGAAAGAGCTTTTTGCCCTCTCCAGATGGAGGACTTGGAGATCGTTTCCTCTTTAGTCCTTGTTCTGTCTCTTGACCACTCTCAGACTTCTTCAGTGTTTCACTAACTTCATCAATCTCATCAGTGCTTTCGGCCCTTTTCTTCAAAATTGATCGTAGCTTTGGTGTTTCCTTGGAGATCATTGACGGAGAAATCTCACTTTCTGCATTAACCTCAGTGTTAGCTGCCTTGATTGCCCCCGAGTCAACATTTTTATTGTTTTCGGCATCTATTTTACCACCATTTAATTTAGAAGATGGATCGACTGAAGGAGCATTCTTTTCCAGCGGTGAAGTCAGTATCTGTCCTGACGGGGTAACACTCTCCTTAGGTGGAGTCAACTTTGCAACGGGGATCATTCTAGGGTCACTGTTTGAACGATTCAACTTATTATTATCCCCGACACCAATATCTTCAGATTTAGACTTAGTCAGGATGGAACTGGTCTTTAAATGTTCTGAACTCAAGCGAGCTTCATCGGAAACAAATATGCTATTTTCCTTCATCCGTAGTTGGAAATATTTGATGAGGTCATCATTGTGATTCCTGTCCTGTCTCGAGTCCACATCAACACTGTTGCGATTCTTCCTCACGATGCGGCAGTGTGACAGACGGTCCACAATTGTTTTTGTGGACAACACGTCAACCAATTTCCCATCGTTTGGCGTAGTTGGAGTGCTCAGAGTACTAGGAGTGACAGATAACGACGGAGACTCGGCCTTGGTGGCCATCATAAAAGCAGTTCTATCACGAGGGTCATTTTCGAGTGTCACTGGGGTAGGACTTGGCATCTGCCGAAGCCAAGACGTCACCTTACTCTCACCGTGTCTCAAATAGGAGTTATCGTTCAAGGATGAAATCACTTCCAAGGTTACATTACTGGATTTTTTAAACAGTGGCTCCAACGAGACTTTTGATTTGGCCGGCAGGTCACCGACAATGTCGTCTTTAGGTTTCCCTGGTGTTGCTGCTGGGCTAAGATGGGGCGGCAGTGAGGTCTGTGGCGACACAGCATTCACAGCTCTCGTCGTTCCTGGTTTTGGGGAGAGCATAGGCAGTTGGTCTGCATCGGGCCTGAAATTTTCACACTCAGGTGTCTCGTTCAGCGTTAACGGATTAGAGTACTGATCGTTATTGTCCATATTGCCGCCAGCGGCCTTAGGTTCTGCTTCTCTCTCGTTCTTTAACCTTTGATCTCTGACTAGGGCATCCTCTTTTTGGGGAATGGGACTGTTTGTGGATTTGAAGTAAATAGCATCAATCTGTTCCTTTCTTCCTGATGGAGGGAAGAATATTGGATCCAGAGGGATCATTTTCCAAACCATTTCCTGAATGATAGTACCCTGGTACTCCTTCCTCTTTGAATTAGACCCCTTTCCTTTTTCCTCACCAACTTTGGAGATTTTATCCTTACCATCTTGCACTCCTTCACCCAGGGAAGGATGTCTCTGCCTCGAGTCAAAAGACTTTCCACAAGGGTTGTCAGTCTCCGGCCTGTTTCCTCTGGAGAAGGGTTTTGCCGATGAATCGGGCGGTTTCTCGAACGATGAATCAAGTTTTGTTGAATTCTCGTTGCCCAACGAGCTCTGATTGGAATGTGTTGAGTGTAGTTTCAGTGGTTCCACTGGGTCTTCTTGGTCGCTGATGTCCCCTTCCAGTTCCTTTAATAAATGAGGTATTCTATCCAGCCGCTGACCTATACTACTCACCGGGCTGGACTTTTTATGGGATCTATCTTGGGAGATGGATCTACTATCCTGGGGGATAGTTAAGTTTGTATCAGATTTCTTTGGTATATTTAAAGCTGCATGAGTTTTTGCCCCCTCGTCCCCCTGCGGCGATAAATCTGTTGTCGTATCGCTGGGTCTTTCGTCCTCGGTTGAATACGACTTCTGATGGGTCGGTATCCACCAGAAGCTTTCTATCTTGTCGTTATGTTTACAAGGAGTGTTATCGCTAGGGTCTGGAGGCTCGGCCTCTGTACCCTCCCCTGAGTGGGAATCTTCGACTGTCCTACTGTCTCCCATGAACGAATCACATTTTGGAATGTATTCAGTGTCTCTCGCAACCCCTTTCGTTATGGGCACTTTCCCAGGAGAGAAGTGCCTATCCTTTCGAATTTTCTGAATATCAATGGGGCTGTTATCACTAAATCTTTGCTTACGTGCCTCTAACTTCTTTTGGAGGTCCTCACGGGGGGAAACGTTGTTAGAGGCCTCAAGATTCACAACCTCGCCGTCATGTTGCGAGGACACGCCGGATTCCCCCGAATCCATTCCCTGTTTCAAGGCTACTTTATCCATCACAAAATCACTACGGGGACTCCTTTTGTCTTTCAGTTTTTCAACCCACGTATCTTTCTCACTATCCACTTGTAACAAATCAGAAGAATCGTTTTCCAAATCGCTATGGATTTCACCCCCTATTAATCTCTCCTTATCTCTAGTAATTATTTCCAAGGAAACCTTTGGCTGCACTTTTTTCTTGTGTTCAATTGAAGCGTCGTCACGTGAAATGTCCAGCAAAAGCTTGTTCTTCCTGATCGATTCTGATCGGTCAAGGGGGGATCCATGCTCGGAACCATTCCTGGTTTTCCACGATGGCTCTTCAGGGTCTTCCAAGAAGGGACTTCTGGGTATTGATGTCCCGTCCTTGTTGTTTGGTATAATCAGGGAGTTATACTTCCTCTTAGGAGTGGTGCTCGGACTTTCGACAGCCCCCTCGTCGTCCTCCTCTCCGCTCCCAGCTGGGGTGATGTCATCTTCTACTGGCTCTAAACTCTTATGATGGCTGTTTGACCTGGATGGAGTAAAAAAAAGGCTATTAGCATAGGTCAGAAAGTACAGGAGCTTATTGCTGCCATGAAAACAGTTTTTTTAGATACTGTAGACATTTTTGTACGAAAAAGAAGTTTTACAATTATGAAAATTATTTACTTCACTGTTTTTTCAAGAACACACAAATTATCAAAATAATTAGAGAACATCTTTCTGTAATCCCAAAAATTACTTTTTCAATTTTCAGTAATTCCTCAAAGTGGCAACAATAAGCTTTTTTAAGTGAATGGAATAAAAATTAACATTTCTATTGATACATTTGGGAAATGTTGGTTGTTCCTCTAAAAATACAGTGAAGATCAACCACAAAATATTGACACAACTACAATAGAGTGTGTTAGAGACCAGATTCACGTAAGCAACCTTTCTACAAAATCTTGCGTAGGTCGTAATTATGCAGCATATCTCCATTCAGATTCTCGAATCAGGAAACTTTCTGCATAAACTTACACACCATGTGGTATCTACCAGCAACCTCTTACCCCTATCAACCCCCCTAATTACCCCTCCCTCAGCCTAACCCAGATTTAATGCTTGGGTGGTTTCAACGTATCTTTCCTGTCAAGGCGAATTAGAGCTTCTGCTTCTATCTCTGAATATTTTCTCCTTACTCTTCCTTTCTGTTGGTAAGTATACCTCCACCTCGCATCCCTTATCAACCACTCTGCTACCATGACTTCCCACCCCCCTCATGTCCCAACCCCCAAATTCACTGCTCGAGTGGTTTAAACATACCTTCCATGATAGGTCGGACTGGAGCTTTCGCTCCTATCCCTTCTGGTGGCAAGTATACCTCAACCACACACCCCTATCAACCCCCTCATGACCCTATCAACCCCCCTGTAGACCCCCAGACTGAGCTAGTGGTTTCTGTGTACCTTTCCTGATGGGTCAGACTAGAGCTTCCGCTCCTATCCCCGAAGAGTTCCTTGGTCCTGTCTTTCTGGTGGGGGCTTCACTCCAACCTCTCACCCCTATCAACTCCCTCATGACTCAAATCAACCCCCCTGTAAACCACCCATCACCCCAGACTAACTGCTCTAGTGGTTTCAACGTACCTTTTCCCAGGGGTTAGGACTAGAGCTTCCCTCAACCTCTCACCCCTATCAACCTCCTCATGGCCCTCTATCAACCCCCATGCAGACCACATCATTCACCCCCAAATGCAATGCTAGTGATTCCAACATACCTTTCCTGATGGGTCGGACTAGAGCTTCCGCTCCTATCCCTGAAGAGTTCCTTCGTCCTTTCCTTCTGGTGGGAACTATACTCGGAGAGAGCGTGTTGGTAGTCGTCACCCTCGTAGGTGGTACTCCTAATCGCGGTTGGGAAGTTTTCCTTATACGGCCCTCTTTCGTGGTACCCGTCTTCCACGCGGGGGTACGGGAACCGGTCGTCGTAGGACCCCGGAGGGTTGCCAGTGCCACCGGCGGCGCCGCCAGCAGTGTACTTGGTGAAGCTACTGCTTGACTGGGAACGTGCCGCCCGTCTCGGTTCGAAGGTGTTGGAATTGAAGTTGACTCCTCGGTTATAATCACCACTGTTGATGAGAAGAAAACAAATGAAAATGGGTATTGAAGTTTTTGTTTACGATGGATTTCCAACATTATTATTATTATATTAAATTCCAGTTTTTTTTAGTTTAACTTCTCAACAATCGTCTTTGGGTGGGGTCTGGGATTCGGTTCCAGTCATAAGACTTGTATTGAGTCAGTACTCGTACTCCCACGAATCTTGCTGTACACGTTCATACTCGGAAATCTTAAATTGCACTCCTGCTTCTAGTTGAGCAATTCTGTATTGATACCAGTTTAAAATGTTTACTCGTACTCGACCTGTACTCATAGTTTTCACTCTCAATCTATGGTTTGTGGTGTACTCAAATTCATTGCCCTGTACTCACACTACAAGTCTGCCAGGCATTTAATTAGCTTACAGACTTTGTCCTGATAAAATTAGTAACCTTCATGAAATGCAGATCAGTCGATTCATCGTCCTTGAAAATGCGTACCACCAAATTTTCACTTCTATATAAACCATAATTAGGGAGCTACAGGGAACAGAAAAGTGATTTTTTACATTCGCCAGCCTGGCTTTTCTTGTCAAAATACAGTTAGTTCGTTGAACTTGAACCTTGTTGACTAAACCAAGGCAACCAATTACAGTGCAGCATAGAAATTTACTTGTCTTGAAGTGCACGGTACTGCCAGTTTTATTTAAATGTTGGTCTCAATACCTCACTGTATATTCGTATGGGCTATCTGTGAACGTGTGTCTGTGGTCACGCGAATGGAAAAAGTTGGTTATATTTTTACTTTGTTCTGTGTGGATGTTTTTCGTTTTTTGAACTGGTTATGTCATATTTATTAGTAACTGTTTTATGTGAGGGTAGTTTTGGATGCGTGGGCCACAAAAAATAAGTTTGAAATCAACTCTGTCAACAGGTTTATGGAATAAACTGCTACTAGGGGACTTTTACTGACTGGGGAGTAAACAGTGAGTCTAAACTTAGCTAAATAACAGATGAGACGAAGAGGAGTCCGTTATCCAGTCTGTTTATATTCAGCTGAATTCAGTCGAGACTGATCAATGAGTAAAAAGTTGAGCAGTTGTAGTTTATTCCTATAACTACAACCTCAAATTAGCCGAAAAAAGGAATTTTTAACTAGAATTGTGAAGATTTGAGGTATAAGTTGAAGACTTGAATAAGTCCAATATCAGACAGGGGCTCTCAATAAACCTTTTGCGACGGTTTCCGGGAAAGCTACAATGTAATTGTTTATGTACAGCGAGCTGAATAACACTGAATACTACACTACTAGCATGTGGTTTTTATGTACCAGTAAATGTTCAATGCACTTAAGCAACAGACAGTCGACTCCTCTGAAATGTTGTGTTTTCAAGGGGATTACCCTAACTATTTGAGACTGTTGTAGAATGAGTTGGTCATGTGACATGATGATTGGCCAATCAGGTTGGAGGGGGGGGGGGGTAATGGAACTTATAGCACAGTTTTGGCTGGAAATTTGAGGTTTCAAAATTTGGGGTTTCAAAATATGTGTACCCTGGAAAGTTTTGCAGGGGTGACATGGATTGTCATTCCTGTTAATGCTATCTTCGTATGAATGCAACCTAATAAAGTAAACAAGCCAATGTACCTGGGTGTTTTGGTGAACTTCCTCTCGGTGTAGTTCGGCAATGTCTCCTTGTTATGGTTGTAGTACTGTGCCTGTCCGGTGTGCTCCATGCGATCGTAGAAATGGTTCTGACACTCCCTGCTCGCAAAGTCAACCTGCGGGACATGAATTGACAGAGTCGTGTTTTATTATGATTGGATAAGGGTTTGTAGTTGAGGACCTTCTCATATGATGTGCGGCCTCCACCATTCACATTTATATTTCTATGTGTTCAGGAATACAGTTACAAGGAACCCTGAAGTATATGATCATGAACAACATTAGCCTTCTCATCTCAAATAGTGTTCAGAGAGTAATGAGGTAGGCATGCGACTCTCAAATCAATCCCATCCTGCTCCCGAGACCAACATTTCAGGCGTGAGTGAACTCTTTGCAAATGCTACCACCTGTCCATCACCACTGGAGAACAGCCGTGCCAAAACATATCCAATGAACTTAATGTCCCCAAAGTTAATTGAGAGATTGCGAGACCATCAACAACTGCAGTAGAGCTATTGACGAGCAGGTATTTATGCACACTTGGGATCCGAACATGGCCCTCTGTTGTGCAAGTGATCAGTCGGGCAACTACATTCTTGGCCAGTTTACACTGCCAAATTTACATCTCCAATGCAGGGCTGCTGACATGATATGATGAAGGGGGAGGATATAGTTTAAAGCTGTCCCCAAGAGAAGAACAATTCTCAAAGTATATTCTGGACATGATATTCCCACTGGGTCGCATATTTCTGTTCTGTAACCAGGCCGAGATTGGCTCTTGTGATCAAATTGGAGGGTTGATATCTTTTTCTTACGTTATGTGTTATCATGTCTATTACTATGCGGTGAAAACAAATGCTCACTCGCACACTAACTCTCTGCAGTGAAGTCACTTTTGTCCATCAAATTTATTTATTTCAGCAAGATTATTAGTTTTCATTTTTCAGTGAAGGGTCATCGACCAGTCCATTACCAGGTCTTGCGAGTTCAAGAGTTTTGTGTGAAGAGCTGAACTTGAACTTGTAATAAAATTACTGTTTTGCATTGAGTCAGTGTGCAAGTGATGGTTTGTTTTCACCCCATTTTTGTTTCCGCAAACGTCAACAATGAGTACAATAGCCAATCAGGTGCTTGGATGGGTGATCTTTTGGGTTGCCGGCCCAGTTTGCTACATGCTGTATCGGGCAGTGAGACTGGTGAGAATCCCACTGCAACCTGATCCACCACCAGTCGCACTGACCTTATCTCTGGGCGGGACATAGGGGTACGTGGAGGTTGAGGAGGCTGCATCCCTCACAATATACGCTCTTTTTCGGGCATTTTCAGGCAAACTTGCGACAGATTTTCGGGCAAAAAGTGCTGAGCCACCCCCCCCCCCCTAATTGAAAATAGTCCCGTACGCCCACGCTGCTGGACACGGGCGGTGATGGGGATAGAAGATGGCATGCTTGTATGGGCAACAGCTTGTCATCCAGGTACTTGTAGGGTTTATTTATGTTACCAAAACACCACAAATCCACTAATATTGACATGCACGTTGCCTAAAACTACTGATATTTACATTTCCAATTGGATTTGGGCAGAAACATTGAGCGTAATCAATGAATTTGGAGTGATATTCATAAATGTTTCTGAATACGGGTCCAAAGACCCTTCCACCAGTATGTTGCAAAGCTAACACAGATAATGCACTCGGAATAAATCTAGCCTATTACATGTGTTGCTATACTGGGAATGTAGACACTAGCTAACGTTCAATACATCCTGCACGCAGCACACGTTATACTTTACATGCAGTGTACTGAGTTTGTTCTAGTCTGGCTGATGGCTTTCTGTTCATTTACAAGAAATCCGGGAGCATGGCATTGTTACCATGTACGATGGACATGTCCGTAAAGAAGAAGCCAATTTTTATGTTGACAGAATTCAAATTAGTTCCCAATTTCTCTTT
>JAODUJ010057675.1:0-12042 GCA_027564615.1 Psolus chitonoides | reverse complement strand
AGCATCGTTTTAGCAAAGTTGAAGTTAATTTCCTTTGCCAGGGCTCGTCTCCAGTATATTATAGGGTTCATGCAGTGGTTGAGTGTCTGTAAGTTGTAGAACCAATTAGCGATCAAGATATTTTTGATAAGTTCATACCTAAGACCCGGCGGCTGTAGAAGTATATATACACCGAAGCTACGACTAGGCAATATGCAAATTACATTTGTGAACAATATTGCCGCGAAAGCAAGCAGCAGTCCTTTCGTCTGCACATCTCGTCTCTTTTTAATTTCTGCCGGTAAGTTCATCTTGGAGAGAGATGTCCACACCACGTAAGATAAACGGATGTATATCATGATTGTTAACGTCATGAACGTTCCATAAACACATACGCCCAAGTACGAATAGAAAACGTGCTTTTGGTCGAAAGAATACAAGAACACAAAGTTCACAGACGTGCAGAAAAGGTAAGAGAATATAATGAAAACAGTGTATTTGACTGTCGAAACTACCATTTTGTATCTGAGCGGAATTGCACAGAGTGCCATATAGCGATCGAAAGCGACACCAAGAATGGCAATATATGCTTGATTGTGAAGTCCGGATATCAACGATGCGCACCACGTGGGACTCGGTGCGAACGTAAGTGATCGGAGAGCTCGCAAGAAATAATAGGTCTCGTAGAAAATAAAACAGGAACTGAGCAGATCAGTAATTGTTAACGAGAATCCAAAGATAAATTGTGTCCTCTGAAAAGTTCTCAGTTTAATTTGTAATCCGAAGATGAGTATGTTTATTAACACTCCAACGGAACATATAACACATCTGAGCATGAGTACGAAATCCAGTTGGTAAATCCATCCATGGTCAAATTCAAAGTCATCAACGGTCTCCAAGGACTGGTTGGTATCACTGCGACTGACATCTGTGGCGTACAGGGCAACCTTAGAGGTCTCCACGGAGGTCACGAGGCTGGTATCAGTTGTCATCGTCATCCTGCCTCTGTTAAATATACAAGACAATAATATAGATAAATGTTATCAGTTTGGCAAAGGTTAACATATCGTAAAACCACTAACCAGACAAGAAATGCTATTTCGACTCATTTGTCATAACCCACTTAATTGTGATACGAACAGTGAAACTCGTTTATCGAAATAGTGATATCATTCTGGTCAGCGGCCTTATGTACAACATTTGACCGAGTCAACTACCTACTGAGTCAGTTTATGACTATCACAACGGCTAATCCTGATAATCATATTCCTATCAGAGACGTCAGTGAATTTATTTCCACCTTTATGAAAGCTTTACCAGAGGGCTGGCTTATATTTTCATCCCACAAAGGTGTACCAACACAATCAGATATTGATTACTCAATTAAATTTGAACATGGTTGCGACACTATAGATAAATCCAAACTGAGATGTAAACAAATATCTGACCTTTTACGTATTATTTCCGATCATATTCTTAAAGGTCGGGTACATTGTCGATCTTTTTTGCGATGAGATGAATAAATGTATAAAATATTAATGCTTCTTTGATGCTAAACGAGAAATTGTTCAATTTTTAAATGGTACATTCTCCTTTACGTTGGCCGTTCAGTTGAAACAATCAATCACCCTTTTATTGAATGTTCCAAAATCGTAGTTCTTTGGAAACATTTAGCAACCAAATTATGCAATGTTATGACGATTTGGGTAACGTTGTTTGCATTAGGTCTCACACGTAAACATAAAGAGGGTGTTCTTAAAGTCTGTATTTTTAGGCCTAATGTTTATTAATGTGTCATTTGGTAAAGTATTTCTCTCATTGCTAATGCTTGGACACTCAACATTATTGCACTTTTCATAATTTTAACAAAAAGAAAATTAAACCTATTTATGAAGTATTTATTTAGGAGGAATGAAAAATCAGAAATGTTTGGACATTTATTTATTTCGACAAGACAATGTTTCCCAATTAGTGTTTTTGATTCCTTGATTTGGTCTCGAGGAATCTATGCAGTCAACATGGCGTATGTGTGTGTGTGTGTGACGCTTTGCTTGTAAACACCATAAGTCGAACATGCTTGGTCTGATCAAGTTCATACTTGGTATGTATGTTCCCCATAATGAGTACATGATCCCTATTGTTTTGAAGAGATGTCAGAGGTCGAACTATGAAAACCTTGTAAACACAAACATGTGGCAATCAAGGAATCACTAAGCCCTTCGGCTTTCTGGTTTTAATTATTTTTAAATCCTTTACAGAATGGATTTTTCAAACCAGCTACCAGAGTTTGAACTCGATAAAAAACGATACCTCCAAGAAATAAGAATCAAAGAAATAAATCGCTTCGTCGTCCTTGAAAGGTAACACAACATAATCTTCACTCTTATATTGTTGTGAGTTCGAGACCCACCTGTGGTGCGACGGTGTGTCCTTGCGCAAGACACTTTACTCTGCCTGCTGCAGTCTACTCAGCTGAAAGTGGGTACTAGCTTCAGCTAGGGAATATCCAGCGATTGACTGACGTCCCGGCCTGAGGGAGTTTCATACTCTAGTCTGCTTCACGTCACGAAAACCGGATATACACACCGGCCCCTATGAGCCATACGGGCTCGGAAGAAGAACCCTCCTTCAAAGGAACTAACCTTGACCTACATGAAATCATTCAACCCTTTACCTTCCACGGACGCAAAATTTGCGTTTTGAAAATCAAGCTTTTCAAAACGTCACGGAAAGAAATAGGCACCACCTACAGCCCTGGGAATTGTCTTATTTGATAGAGAAAACAGAGGGATTTCACATACAATTTTTGGAAGAGTGCCACTGTGGAGGAACATGGCTTGACTTCGGCTTGACCTTCGACCTTTGACCTTGAAATTTGGGCTAAAAGTGGGGTCCTCGTTCTAAAAAAACTAGCTGCTCCATTTTCCATTTGTTTACTCCCCTAACTAGTTTTATCATTGCTAAACATATTATAGAAGACATTCTGAGCCCAACAAGCCCTCTGTTGGCCTAATGACCTAATGAAAATTTCGGCCGAAATTGACCTGAAATCGACCATTGTACCCCTAAAATGGTCTTGGCGTTGAAAAATCATAGCTCATGAAACTTACACCCCACCATACTCAAATATATAATTTCGTAGCTATTGAAAAGTTTTAACCACTTCATTACCGATGGCTAGCTTGAATTCCGTTGTTTTCATACAACAAAAATGATTTTAGTGGGGGTTCGAGATTTTCCGCGCGCTTTTTCACGCTTCAGCACACAAAAGTCAATGGGAATTTGACCTCGGCGTGACCTTGAAATTATATCTTGTACCAGTCGGCCAACATTGGTTCGTATTTCATAGTTTCAGACATAATCCCAATCCTACAGTTGTTGGGGATAGGTGTAGGGTTATTTTGGCGTAACATTACGTCATTCCGTCATTTCGCGGAACTGGGCCATACACAAGTACAACGTATTCGTTGTAAAAAAAATTCTCGTTCAACAGTAAGCAACATAGAAAAACCAAAAGTTATTTTTAGGGCCTAAGTCAACTCGATTATGGTTAGGGGATGTGTTATGTATCAATTTATCGAGGTTTGAGAGGAAAGTGAAAACAAATGTAGAATGTTGGCCAATTAAAAACAAATGGCCTAAAATTTCACTTTCTTGATTTTGTTATATATTTGTTTGTGCGGAATATGTTCTTCAATGTTTTGGCTCTACGAATTCCATTACAGCATATTTTTCAATTGCTTCTAGATTATCTTATGATTTTTTAAACATGAAAAAGCCAACTTCGGAAATATGGCTGGTAGGGTCAATAACGTCAGACAATCTCAAAGGTAACTTTACTTTCAGAAAATATTGCTGCATTAATTAGGAAATGCATTGTTTGAAATTTGATCGTTTGGGCAGAGAATTTCTGTTAATTAGGCTCTGCCTGTTGTGGGTACCATAGCTCTGTTGTTCACAGAATGACATGATTTCTTTTCAAAAAGTCTGCGTTATTTTTAATTCTCTATCTCAAAACACAAGGATGACAATCTCGCAACACTCACTGAGCTCCTTCAAGGAAATTACTGGACTGACCCTTTAACAGTGAGACTGGGAAGTCTGAATCCACTCCCAAGGTACCATTAGGTTTCGTTTGGGATGGGTTCAACCGCATTCGACCTATGTATGTATTGCTTGCTGTGTCATCTGGATTGTTCGTAGCCGACGCATCATGATCTCCAGGTGTTCGCAACATGATCACATAATCGAACTGTAATCTCCTCCTCCTCCCATCAATGTTGATTATGACAAACTGATGCATTCTAGAACACACCGAACGGGGCAGACAAAAGCTTAATGTTTCCGATAGTCATGTAAGTGGCAGTGCACTTTAGGTTAGTTCCTGTTGGAGAAGGAGTCGCCGACAGGATCTACAGTTTCATGTTTATTTCTTCGTAAATTGGGCAATTTTATGAGAAGAAACTTCCGTGGAGATATTTTTTCATAACTAACAAAGAAAACATAGTAAGGCAAGGTTTCTCAAACTATGGGTCGCGACTCCAAAGTGGGTCGCCAAACTTTAGCCATGGGTGGCGATCACGCCCCCTCAATACTTTGAGTGGGGGTGGAGACATAATATCCAATGCCCCCCCCCCAATAATTTGGCCATAGGTAAAAATATTGTAATTTTCGACTAGAAAAGTGACATTTCCTGAGAAATATGGCTATACGCGCGCACATGTTTTCCTGCCCAAATTAGTCGATAGGAGACTACCAGAGTGCACCAAATCGCTTGGCCCCCAGGGTCTCCCCCTGGATTCCAACACGGGGAATGGGCTGCCCCTTGTACCCCCGGCCTAGTACGGAAAGCGTTCGGAAAAATCATCAACACCTCCTCAGTATTGAGAACAAATCGCCACCCCTGCACCGCACTGCTCAAAAGTTTATCGTATACAAATGGGTTGTGACTGTGTTGGAGAAATCATTACATGGTTCCCCAATGGCAAAGTTTGGGAAGCACCGTAATATAAGGTATTCGTGTTGTGTTTATAATGGAGAGAATGTCGGAGGCTCCAAAGGGAGTGTCAGACTAGGGGGGGGGGGGCAATGGCGTGCGCAAAAGGTGGAGGCGGGGGCCTTGGCCCCCACCTTTTGGCTCAGTCGGGGGATATCGGTGGAATTTGAAAAAATGAGGGACAATTGGAGGGAAAGGGATGCCAGTCGGGGGAATTGGATACTTGGCCCCACCACCCCTGACATTTTGTGAAATCAGGCTGCACACGCCACGGGGGAGTGAAGGGGAGAGGACGGGGCACCTGGTGGTTATTGCATTTTGGGTATTCCATAGATCGGGGGGGGGGCAACCTTCTCGAGTCTGAGAGCCACGTTGCTATTGTCAACAGCTCGATCCTTTATATGGCGGGTCACATGCTGTAACTAGGGTGGCCAATCTTCTTGAGTCTGAGAGCCACGTTGCTATTTTCAACAGCTCGAACCTTTATATGGCGGGCCACATGCTGTAACTAGGGTGGCCAATCTTCTTGAGTCTGAGAGCCACATTGCTACTTTCAACAGCTCGATCCTTTATATGGCGGGCCACATGCTGTAACTAGGGTGGCCAATCTTCTTGAGTCTGAGAGCCACGTTGCTATTGTCAACAGGTCGATCCTTTATATGGCGGGCCACATGCTGTAACTAGGGTGGGCAATCTTCTTGAGTCTGAGAGCCACGTTGCTATTGTCAACAGGTCAATCCTTTATATGGCGGGTCACATGCTGTAACTAGGGTGGCCAATCTTCTTGAGTCTGAGAGCCACGTTGCTATTGTCAACAGCTCGAACCTTTATATGGCGGGCCACATGCTGTAACTAGGGTGGCCAATCTTCTTAAGCCTGAGAGCCACATTGCTACTTTCAACAGCTCGAACCTTTATATGGAGGCCACATGCTGTAACTAGGGTGGGCAATCTTCTTGAGTCTGAGAGCCACGTTGCTGTTGTCAACAAGTCAATACTTGATATGGCGGGCGGCTAATATTTTATTCCCAGGGTGGTAAAGGTCAAATCGGTTTTCAGGATTTCATAAAATTGTTCCAAAATCATTGGTTAGGGTTAGAAAAAAGGTTAGGATCGGCTTCACTTTGTGAATGGAGCATGGTCTTTCATAATCCGGCGTCAAAATGAGCAATAAACATTGAGAAGATGGTTTTGAAAAAGCATCACGTGATTGGATTCCAAGATGTTGATTGGTGATTGGGGTAAATTGGCCTTTGCCACCCTGGGAAAAATAATCTCGCTGGCGGGCCACATACTGTAACTCAGGGTGGCCAACCTCTTTTAGTGGGAGATTCACATTGATATTTTTCAACAGCTCGATCCTTTATATAGCGGGTCACATACTTTAAAAAACCTAATTTTCCCCTATCATTTTTTGTTTCATCGCCGGGGCTTCCTGGCCGCACATTACGATGTCGCGGGCCGCATTTGGCCCGTAGCTCGCAGGTTGGCCCCCCTGCCATAGATTGACAAATGTCCTAGAAACAATTACGATCGGCCAAATTATATTATTGGTGTGGCATATGCATGCCCAGTGCCTCATTATTATTTACTCGGCTAACAATCGAGAGGGCCCCTTTAATCTAGAGTGAAACAATTTGCCCGTTTCGGCGCTCTTGAATGTAATAGCATAATAGCCTACGTAGGGTCATTTTGGGGGAATCCGTGACCATTTTCCCTACTTTTTTTCCAATAGGTTTGGTTTCTCGAACCATTTTAGAAGATAGTTGTGAGTCTCTGGAAAGTAACGGGAAAGTCAACTATTTTGTAATTATCATTAGAATTATTCTTTTTTGACTGATGGGTAATATAGTTAGCCCTCAAGAGAGTTGGCCACAAACCTGAACTATATTGACCTCCACAATGGGAGACATACTGCTCACAAAGTGCCGCTTTAAAAATATAGCAAGCAATATTCAACGAATCAGCCAAATATGCACGGAAATGAAATCGTGGACTTGCTTTAGCCAAATAAACTTTTTTCCCCAACACAAAATAGGACATAGTTTCATTGAATTATAAGTTATTACTTGAATTAAATTGTAGCCATTCCGACAGCACGGATATTTTCTGTGAATTCACTGATGAGTCATCGAACACGCTGCGGATGTCAATAAAGACAAAGCTAGAAATAATGTTTAATTATGGCTATAATTACTCCAATTAAAATATTCAACGCGAAATTTAATATCAAACAGGGTCAGCATTCAACAATCTGCCATGAAAAGTTCCAATATTGGATGATGTTAAGGAGAAAATCAACCGACAAAAATGGGCTAGTAGAGTTTCTACCCTGGTAAAAGTGTTTATTGTCATAGCTCCCGGAGGAGCCTGCCAGCAAGGGTTTTTGACACATTTAATGAGGTGCGAAGTAAAAGGCAGCGATCGTTGGATTTGTCCTGATCGTCACTTCAGAGAAAGAATCTTGTCATGTTCAATATGGCTGCCATCCTTATCTTGAGAAATATAAAATGTGATTTAACCACTGATGTTGAACGATGAACAACAAAATAAGTTGTCATTCTCATCTATACCTGGCATGAAATAACCAGGAATGGTTACTGTAGAGTTTCGGGATCATCCTGGCCTCTAAATCCATGAGGGCTGCCGTCCGCCATCTTGAAAAACATAAAATGTAATAAAAGTATAGGCTATTTGGAAGCGGATGAGTTGGAATGCCGATGAATAATGTGTTAATTCCAGCTATTGCTGGCATGACAATTCCCATGGGATGGTGATTGTAGATCGAGATAATTCTGACCTCTAACTCCAACATGGTTGCCGCCCGCCTTCTTGAACTGAATTATTCCAGTTCCATGTGCAGTCGATACCATCCTCTGCAATTTGCGAGTATGAGATATTTATTGTTAATGTACTGAGGTGGAATGACAAGGCCTGACCTTGAACATTATGGCGGCATCTTTATCTTCAAATCCTGACGTGTTTCCAATGTCAGTCATTTCATGCGATATCCTTTACGTGTCTATATTTTCATATCTAGACATTGTAGCTCACTAATTACCCTCATACCATGTGGTATAACTATGGAGGTGTTTGTATGAATTCAATTGATCAATGCATCACGCATGGTATACCAGTTTCAAGGAAGCGGCACAGAAACGAAAGTATCACCAGTTATTTCGGTCAAGTTTTCCAAGTATTAATAATCGTCTATATTTGGTTTAGCCTCCGGGTGTGGTGTCTCTTCCGGTCAACTATGGTCAGTCATAACTCGGACGCCGCTCTGGTTATTTGGGTGCTTGTCGAGCCGGACATTTCTTTGAATTCTTGCACTTCCTTTCAATTTCATTTTCAGGCCATAATGCCGTCGACTTTCTCTTTGATTGTCTGAGATGATAGGTGCACCAGGGGTTGCCAGATAGATGTACAGTCATATGGCCAAAATGGTCTTCTTCATGGTCAAACCCGGTTTTCATTATATACCGCTACATTCCAGTCAGAATGGATACTGCATGACAGGGACGGGTCCAAGAAGGGAGGGGAAGGTAGTGGAGGATACAGAGGGCGCAACAGGCGCACCCCTCCTCGGTATTGCCGGGCCATCGTCTACAAAATGAAACGTAGTACATAACTCCAGGTAGAAAGCTGAAACTGGTAGCAACATTTTGCATGTAAGTCCTATTACATGGGCTATGCAAATATTTCTAAACGGGAAGACGGGATACTCTCCCATTGTGCAATTTTCATTTGAATGCCTCACTCCTATGACCCCCGTCATGGTCAGTCAATGGTGGGTCATTGACCAATACGAACATTCTCCAGCTCAGTGCGCATGGGCGACAGCGGCCATGTTGGCAGTCCGGTGATCGAGATTATGCGATATGATGACGTAGTAGAGCCCCTGTATTGCACATTGCTGTTGTCAAAATTACGTAACGGCACAGTATGCATACTGCACCAGTGGTATACATGCAGTAGCATGACGGCAGTTTATGGCGTCGTGGACTACCAATCCCGTGACGCAATTTACTTCCACAAATTTGCTGGAGAATATCCCCTATTATAATTTATCCTCAGATGTCCGTTGCTTTATTAACCGGGTTAATCACTGTCAGTCAATTGTTACACTTTGTACAGTATGGATTTCAACAGAAAAAAATGTGCATCAGTTTGGTGAATGTGGGGTACGTCATTTTACATTAGATGTATGTCACAGAACTGACTGAGGAATACGTCACTTATTGTACACATTATGTTGACTCACCTCTATGCAATGACTGACCATGGCCGGAGTCATAGGGGTGAGTCATTCAAATGCCGAGTGCATTAGAACCTTGATAGTGACATAACAACATTTGCGCCGCCCTCCGTCCTGGAAACGAAACTGGCATGGAGAGGACTGGGGCACCGGGCCTTTCGAATTTTGGGCATTTTTTTGAATAAATATGAATAAAGAGGCCTTTGAAGGGACAAATCAAAGACTGATTGTCCATATATCAGAATGGTCTTGAAAGTGTTATTTGATAGGTTAAATAAGAAATGTAACCGAACCCACCAAACTTTCGGCGATCTACGTGTTTTGTCTCTAAGTTTTTTGTTTGCAATAGTGGGACCATATCACTCCTGGTTCATCAGTATGCAGTATTGACATTTGCTTTGAACATTCTATTACAATACCGTCGGATAATTGTTGATATAGGCCTACCGTACTGTCATTTACTGACATGTCAATATTTACTGCAATATCCATCTAAACCGACATTTTAGATTCCCCCCCCCCCCCCGAGGAATCCTGGATCCGCCCCTCTATGGTATGGTGCAACACTCCTAAGTTATGAAGTTATAGAGCGCCAAATGGACACAATTTCGCAGTCGCACCAATCACTGCAATCGTCGATCACACCAACCGTTGATCACACCCATTGTCGATCACAACATTCGTCGATTACACAAATCGTCGATTACACAAATCGTCGAATATACACCTATCGTCGATCACACCTATCGTCGATTACTCCAATCACGTCTCACACCAATCGTCGATCACACTAATCGTAGCACTCGATCAGATCAATGGGCGATAAGACCAATAGACAATCAAACCAATGGGCGACAAGACCAATGGGCGATAAAACCAATGGGCAATCGGACCAAAGGGCGTACGATATATAAATATATAGGCTACAGTGTTCCATGAAATCAATTTGAGTGAATATGTTTTCAAATTCTACTGAAATTTTTAATTTTTCGGTTTTCTGTTTTCGGCAGTTGTGACTGCCGTATCTCAGTAACTGAATCGTCTATGGAGAAACAGATTGTACCAACGTCACTATCAAATTGTTTATCAGATACGCCATAGCAATCTATCATATGAAACAAAACGAGATCTTGTTTTCTCTTTTGCTTTGTTATGACTGATAGAGTACAATAACGTATCTGATAGAAAATTTAATATTGACTACGTTGGTGCAATCTGTTTCTCCATAGCTGATTTGGTTATCGAGATACGGCGGTAAAACCGGAAACCGACAATTTTCGTTTTGTTCCGAATGATAGATTGCTATAACGTATCTGATAGACAATGTGATGTTGATTACGTTGGCGCAATCCGTTTTTCCATACTTTTGATTCGGTTACTGAGATACGGCGGTAAAATTGAAAACCGAAAAACTATTCTCAGGAGGAAAAATTGTAGAAAACCTATTCACTTAAATTACTTTCATAGATCACTTTAGCCTAAATATCTGTCTGTCCTACGCCAATTGGTTCAATTACCCATTGGTCTTATCGACCATGATCGGTCGTATTGCCAATTGATCTCATCGCCAATTGGTCTTATCGCTTACTGGTCCCGGCTTATTGCTTACTGGTCTTATGATCTTATCGCCCATTGGTCCGATTGAGTGCTACCATAGGTGTGCTCGTAAGTTCTATGCTGATGACTCTCAGCTCTAATTATTTGTAAAGCAGAAAGTTGAAAACATTCATGCATCCCCACACAAGCTTGAAACCTGTCTCTCCGATATCCGTGCCTTCATGAACTCTTCAATGCTTGAATGATAGCAAAACTGAAATAATCGTGTTCGGATCTTCCTTCCAGTTTAGGCCGCATCCGTCTTCTCATTGAGCCGTCTCTTCAGTTTGGTCAGCATGTTTTTCGTCCATGTGATAACGTCCGCGACCTTGGGAATTATTTAGATTCCAACCTTTCAATGAAACCGCATATAAATTTTGTTATTAAGACGGCGCTCTTTCACTTTCGTCAAGGTCAAGGTCAATAATTGTGTAGGCTTACACCGTAATATACTGATTCACTGAGCTAGTTCACTTGTTCATCACTCCACGTCTCGATTATGGTAACGCCCTCCTTTAAGGTTGTAATGCTTCTCATGCTAACTTAACACACTTCAACTTGTACAGAATGCCGCTGCCCGCCTAATTATGGGTGCAAAAAGGAGGGAGCACATAACACCAATACTCGAAGAACTGCATATGCTTCCAATAACATATCGAATCTCATTTAAAATCTTACTCCTTACATATCGCTGTTCACATGGACTAGCGCCAGAATATCTCTCCAGCCTAATTTCGGTGTACAAACCTGCATGGTAGCAGTTCACGCTCTGCAGATTCTTTCAACGTCGTCCAGCCTGCAACAAAATCTCATTTTGGTGACCTGCTCTTTTCAAGCTTCTGCACCAAAACTTTCGAATCTCTTGCCTCGACACATCAAATTGGCTCCATCTGTAGACTTTTTAAAATCAAGATTGGAGACTCTTTTTAGCTGCGGGAGAGCAGCTCAAGCAATCATCATGTCTCTCCTTCTGTTCGATGTTCGTAACAAACGTTCATAACTAAAAAAGTACTGTATGGAATTGGACCAAACTTTGTACATATGTTAGGTGTGTGTCATAGAGCAAAATTCTTTGGCCCATAAGTTTTTAGGCCCTGGGCCCTGGCATAATTTCCATATTAGAAGGTTCACAGTGGTAGCGCGGTGTAGTGGTATGAGTGAGCACTTTCACCACAGAGTCACGGGTTCAATCCCTGGCCTGGCTCGTCAAAAAG
>JAODUJ010057674.1:0-17999 GCA_027564615.1 Psolus chitonoides | reverse complement strand
TCATTGACTTACAGTGGTTACGAGCAATTTTCAGCGAAATTACATTTGGCCCCGCCCCTCATGAATATTGATGAGATGCAATAAGGTACTAACAGAAGCATGTACCCCATCTCCTACCAAGGCCACCAAAACAAGTTTGAACAAAATCGGACGTACGGTTGCCGAGATACGGCCATTTAAAGAAATTGCTTCTAAGCCCCACCCACTCATGAATAATAATAAGATTGACACCAGAAACAATAGGGACCATCTACTCACTATGGGTAATCCACCACCCATGTATGAGAATGATCGGACCTTGCGTCATTGACTTACAGTGGTTACGAGAAATTTTCAGTAAAATTACGTTTGGCCCTGCTTCTGATGAATATTGATGAGATGCAATGAGGTACTAACCTAGGCATGTACCCCACCTCTTACCAATGCCACCAAAACAAATTTGAACAAAATCGGACACACGGTTGCCGAGATACGAACATTTGAAGAAATTGCTTCTAAGCCTTGCCCACTCATGAATATTGATGAGATTAGCACCAAAAACAATAGGGACCATCTACTAACTTTGGGTAATCCACCACTCAAGTATGAGAATGATTGGACCTTGCGTCATTGACTTAGAGTGGTTACAAGTTAGGCGCCACAGACACAAGCACGACTGCATATATTCCTTTTTGCTTTGCAAGCAATCAAAAAGCGCCAACAATCACTACACAAGCCCCTTCGGACTGAAACTCTTAGCTCCAAGTGAAGTGAAAGAAAAAGATACAATGATTAAAACACACTAAAATAATTTTCTTCTCACTTTATTCTTTCTCTCTGTAACATCATCAATCCAGTTATACACTTCAGCAAATGCCTGTCTACAATATAATAGGGGATATTCAACATGTATTTTTGTTGGGAAATTGCATCACTGTTTTTGACGTCATACAAAGATAGACGAGTGTGATGAAGATCGCCAGTTTGAAACTTCCGGACTACCAAAATCCCGGCCTCAGCGCAGTTGGCTGGAGAATATCCTCTATTATGCTGGCTCAGAGAAAGAGCGAGATTGCGGAAATACCAGCATGATTATCACTTTTTAGGTAGATTCTCGTTTTGCGGAACAGGTCCCAATAATCATAGGTAGTTCCAGAATAACCACCGCAGTCTTCATTATTGTACCTCCGATTAAAATTGGTCAATAAAATGGTCAAACCCAACCCTGGATTTTCTGTGTGAAATCCAAGAAAATTACGCAAAATTACTGCAGTTACAGACTGAAAATGTTAAGGACATTTAACGAACATGGATAAGAATCTATAACATGATAAACCCATTTACAATAGTAACATTGTTCATCAGTTCATCTTTGGGTGATTATTAATCCCTTGCTACAGTTACAGACTGAAAAGTCTAATCAAGGATTCCTAACAAACATGAATATGAAGTCATTGAACTGATAAGCCCACTCACAATAGCAGTATTGTTCATCAGTTCATCTTTGGGTGATTATTCATCCCTTACTAGTTGCAGACTGAAAAGTCTAATTAAGAATGCCTAACAAGCATGATTATGAAGTCATTGAACTGATAAGCCCACTCAGAATAGCAGTATTGTTCATCAATTCATCTTTGGGTGATTATTCATCGCTTATTAGTTACAGACTGAAAAGTCTAATCGAGAATGCTTAACAAGAATGGATATGAAGTCATTGCACTGATGAGTCCACTCACAATAGCAGTATTGTTCATCAGTTCATCTTTGGGTGATTATTCATCCCTTACTAGTTACAGACTGAAAAGTCTAATTAAGAATGCCTAACATGCATTTATATGAAGTCATTGAACTGATAAGCTCCCTCAGAAGAGCAGTATTGTTCATCTTTGGGTGATTATTCATCCCTACTAGTTACAGACTGAAAAGTAAAATCAAGAATGCCTAACATAAAAGCAGTATTGGTCATCAGTTCATCTTTGGTCGATTATTCATTCCTTACTACAGCTACAGACTGAAAAGTCCTATCAAGGATGCCTAACAAGCATGAATATGAAGTCATTGAACTGATAAGCCCACTTAGAATAGCAGTATTGTTCATCAGTTCATCTTTGGGTGATTATTCATCCCTTACTACAGTTACAGACTGAAAAGTCCAATCAAGGATGCATAACAAGCATGAATATGATGTCAATGAACTGATGAGCTCACTTACAATGAGCAGCATTGTTCATCTTTGGGGATCATTCATACCTTACTAGTTACAGACTGAAAAAGGCTAATTAGGGACATTTATTGAGCATGAATAATAAGTAAATGTACTGATACACCCACTTACAATAACAGCCTTGTTCTCCAGTGCATCATTGGGGGATTATTCATCCCTTACAACAGTTATACTGAAAAGTCTAATTAAGGACACTTAACACACATGAACAAGATGTCATGAACTGATAAACCTCACAATATCATCATTGTTCACTAGTGCATCTTTGGGCGATTATTCATCCCTTACTACAGTTACAGACTGAAAAGTCTAATTAAGGACACTTAACACACATTAACAAGATGTCATGAACTGATAAACCTCACAATAGCATCATTGCTCACTAGTGCATCTTTGGGCGATTATTCATCCCTTACTACAGTTACAGACTACAAAGGCTAATTAGGGACATTTAACAAGCATGAATGATAAGTAAATGAAACAAAAAGCTCATTGTTCATCAGTGCATCTTTGGGAATTCATCATACTTCAGCTTAGAAAGAAAGCGCAATCTCGCATTTCTTGCTGAAAATCTAACTTTTTACAGAAAAATTGTTTATATAATTGCCTCAATTCTTTTGTGATCAGTGTTTTGTGTCTTCTCATATCCTGCATTTTGACTACAGTTATTTTCAGATTCACTTCTTTCCTGTTATTTATTTCTCAACAGAAACAGTCTTACTTATGCAGTCACAGACACTAAAATGTACCGTATTTATTCTATACATTTTTCAAAAAGGGGAATTTATTAGGGGTCGATACAATCTTTCATAAAGGGGCATTTATTAGGGGTCGATTGTCAACACAATAACTATGTACAGGAGCGAGCCACATGATTTACAACATGGAGCATTCAACCATATCATCAGCATGACTGCAACAAGACAACATTAGCACAGTACAAATTGATGTACATATGCATTTGGTAAAGCAGTAAATCCAAGTCTGCCGGGTGGGCAACATATTTGGCCAACCAGCATACGCGACATCTTCTATGCAATTTTAGTGTGTAAAATTCTCTCACACACTGTTAAGTCAATGGAAGTTTCCCATTGACTTTGTGTTAGAGCCATAATTTCTGGTTTAGTTCAAGTGCTGTACTGCTGGTATGAGCGAGTCGTCAGGTGACTACGACAGTCCAGGACAATAAAAAGGTAAGAGAAGCCAGTAATTTTGTTGGGAATAGTTGGTTCATTGGAAAGGAGGCATTTTTTAGAATAAATACGGTATGTTGTTTAGTACAGCTACGTGTATGCATATTGATGTACAGTATACAATGATGACTGTTGACATCTAGCATAATGTGACTGAACAGGAAAACATATAACATTTTTTACTTGTAGTGGATCTTGCTTTTGACAGATACAAATTTTGCATTTTTCTCAAAAAAAATCACACTTTCTTTCTAAACTATTCATCCCTTACAACAGCTACAGACTGAAAAGATTAACTGAAGACATTTAACGAGATTGAATAAGTCAATGAACAGTTACAGCATTGCTCACTAGTGCATCTTTGGAGGATTAAACTACCCTCACACTGGTTACCCGAGATCTGTTTCTGGTTGGTGTTCATAACTCTACTAACAGCTACTGGTTCTCTGGTGTTCTGAATATGTCACTGGTCGATGTCGGTGATGATGTGCAGTGATGATTGTGCTCGTCAAAGAGTTCCTGAGACTCCAACCTGTGTTACTCAGATAAACCCTCACAAGTTAGGGTCTCAGGGATCCCAGGACAGGCTACTACATCTTGATCTCTGGCAATGCACCTCTCAGATGACGTCCACTGCTGGCACCAAGGGTTAATACCGGCACCAAAGGCTACTGAAATTAGCTGCTCAACTATACATTGGCATCCACAGGTGAGAGAGTGCATACAATGTTACTACATCAATATTCACCAAAGTATATACTTATACCAGCAGACCCCCCCCCCCCCCAACCAACCAACAAAATATCATTGTACAACTTGGCATATATGCAGTTCAGTACTTTAGAGGTTCAGGAAGGCTATTACAGTAATGCAATAAACTAACCAAAAATATAGCGACTTGTGTCATACCTCAACATAAGCAATAACTCAATTCAGGGAAAACCTTAAATTATTTTACTCCCGAGATCACCAAGCTTAGCCACAAATAATTGCCAGAGACTGGTTCCTTCCTTGCATCAGATGGCAAAGAAATGCTGGTTGCACAAAATTGGTGACATCAATAGATATTGTGGTTGATCGTTGTCGAAGGATGTTGAATCGGCTGTAGCGCTGGGAAAGCTAGCAGGTTGTATAGTTATCGCCAGTTGGTGTAATTCTTAACTATATAACCTACTACCTCAACCAGAGAATACAAATATGACTGCATGATTCTCTTGTCTGCTGCACTCCATCTTCTTCTGGCAATGTATTATTTCTTGGAAAGAGGCTGAAGGAAAACATTGAGGCAAAAATCTGGGTTTATTTCAAGACAGTTGTATCATCACAGAATACACACATGGGGAATATTTAATATTAGAATATTTAACGGAGTCACACAAAATTGTTGTTTAGGGTTGCCAACAAACCTTATTTTTGCCAAATATTTTAATAAGCTGTAATATTTTCAGAGGCCGCTGGCAAGATCTACATTTTGATTTTCAGGCCTAATTCTTAACAAATTGGCCAATAACTTCAGTGGTAGTATTTTTTCATAAGTAACAAGGGAAACATACAGTAGGATACCCATTGGTGAGATAACGATGTTTTTGAACACCCAAACACATATTTATGCGCTGTGGGTGGTCTCGGTTACGTCTGTGGCGTGGCCCCACTCCTCCACTGAGTAGGGCCAGGCACTCGTAGCCAGGCCACAAGAGAACCCTGTTCACACAACACACTTATCTGGGTTCTCCCGGGGCCAGGCCACGAGAGAACCCATAATCTGAGTCCGTTTGAGTTCTAGTTTGTGTGAGAAAAGGCCCGAGGACTCCAACAACCTCGCCGATCTGAAAGATAAGATATAATACCATCAGAATGCATCATTCAAAAACTTGTTGATATGCTCTCTTCGAAAAATTGTTTTCAAGGTGGGGATGTCAGATTTTTTGGGTTAATTTTATGGAGGGACGAGAGTGTGGGGAGGGGGGTGGCAAAACAGTTGCAGAAACTTTTTGGGCAGAATACTATTCAAAGGTTCTTCTGCAAAACATAACATTTTTGATGGCCTGAAAAACCAAAATCTTGAAAATTTGTGGAGTGAACCTTCAGTAATGAGAACTGAATACAGACTAGACACAACCTGGCATCATGATAACATGCCTGCCCAGGCAGTGAGCATTCCCCATGCAGTCTGAGTGATAACATTTATGATAATATTTAGATATCTGATAATATTTAGATAAACATTCATCAGCAGAGCTTGCATTGCCAGGGAAAACAACTTGAATGGATACAACTATAACTGTCAATTACATCTGCATGAAGTTTCTAAAAACAACTGGGTCCTACACACAGCTCAAACACAGAGAGCTGAAGGAGGTTCCATGGTTGCTGTACCTTTTTGAGTGCTTCATGAATAGCTAGCTGGATTACAGGTGTTATGTAATTTCTACTGACCGAAATGTAGTTATCACCGTTGCCAGCATATCTTTTGATATATCCCCAATCTTGGAAAGTCATGAAAAAGTGTGATTGTTATTGTCGAGCCTTAACGTACAGCTTTACCGAAAACAGCAACAGAAGAGATTCTGGGAGGGGAGGGGGATTTCACCACCTGAATTTTTTGACCAATTTTTTTATTAAGGTAGATACTTTCTACATTTTTTCTCTAAAACAAAATCTGATTCAATTTATGAGGGATGTGTGCCATACACTGATATACGAAGCGAGGCATGTTGCCAGGGCCTCATTGAACACCATGCATACAAGAAAGCCAGCACAGCCCAAGGTACTTGACCCCGGACTCCCGACAGCAAGGCAGATGCTCTAACTGCCTGGCCATGTAGCAAGCAAACAATGACAATCCCAAGGGATTCCCATCATATACAGTGTACACATGTACAAACAAGCAAGGCATGTTATCAGTGCCTTCACTGAATACAAGAGAGCAGGTGGGTATTTGATTTGGCCTACAATACAAACCCCGGACCTTCCGACAGCAAGACTGATGCTCTAACTACGTAGCCAGGTAGCAAGCAGCCAATGACATAATCCTGAGAGATTCTCATCATGTACACATGCACAAGCAAGGCATGTTGTCAGGGCCTCTACTGAATATCACACATACAATACACCAGTATGGTACTTGACCTACATTAAAACCCCGGACCTCCCGACAGCAAGGCGGAGCTCTAACTACCTGGCCATGTAGCAAGCAAACAATGACATATAATCCAGGGGGATTCTCATTATACACACATGTACAAGCAAGGCATGTTGTCGGGGCCCTTGGTGAATATCACACATACAAGACAGTTGTAGGATACTTGACTTGGCCTACATTAGAACCCTGGACCTCCCGACAGCAAGGTGGATGCTCTACCTACCTGGCCACATAGCAAGCAGACAATGAAATATAATCCTCAGAGATTCTCATCATATACACATGTGCAAGCAAGGCATGTTGTCAGGGCCCTTGGTGAATATCACACATACAAAGACAATTATAGGGTACTTGACTTGGCCTACATTAGAACCCCGGAGCTCCCAACAGGAAGGTGGATGCTCTACCTACGTAGCAAACAGACAATGACTAAGGTATAATCCCATTGAATTTTATCCATGTTATCAACAGCATACTCCTCACACATAGTCCTCAACAACTACATGATGGCAGTTGACACCAATTTTCAACTCTGGGGTATGACTCGGCCCACATTTAAGGCACTGGCAAGGCTTACTGGATCAAACTTAAATCATGACGGCAGTCTTTAATGTGACCCGGCCTACATGTGAACCACAATCTCCAGACTGCGCAGGAAGAACACTCTAATGAAGCTGCAGGTAGGCATATGTACAAGTACACACTGTTAAGTGTGACCTTGAGCCTGTCCTGCTGCAGTGGATACAAACCATGCTTGCACACTGGCTCAATGCAAAACTGGCATTTTTATCTGTAGTAATTTCAGCTATTTCAGTAAGAATATCAAAATCTGAGGACCTGGCCATTGACTTGTCGATAACCCTCCCCTGAAAACTGGAATAAAATATTCAAAACTCAAGTCTTTTTTGAGAATATGTATAAATTACGGGATGTGCAATCGGTAAGATCCAGCCAGATCTTAGTCAATGATTTAACACTTAATGCCTCAATCTGATGATCAAACTTAAATAAGGGCAGTATATAATGTGACCCCAGCCTACATGTGAACCACAATCTCCAGACTGTGCAGGAAGAACACTCTCTAATCACTTAGTCAAGCTGCAGGTAGGCAAATGTACCAGGGACATTAATTGCACTGTTACGTGTGACCTTGAGCCCATTCTGCCGCAGTGAATACAAACCATTGCTGGCACACTAGCTCAATGCGAAACGGTCATTTTCATGTGTAGTAATTCCAGCTCTTTTCAAGATTTTCAAATTCTCAATTGACTGGTCAATAACCCAGGTTTGAAAACTGGAATAAAAAGTACAATTTTTGGGGTTTTGAGAAGAATATGTATAGATTACGGAATGCACAATTGGTCAGTATAGTAAAGCAGTGTAGTACATAGGCGTAGGGAGATGTTTGAACCTGCGGGGGAGGGGGGGTGGAAACTTCTGCTGATGAGCAGCACGGACAGGGTCATAACATCCAGTTCAAGGGAGCGAGTTGTCATGTTTGTGAAACTGCACAACTGACATCACGACAAGCAAAATTAATACTAATGCGTGTGAAGCATGCTTTTTTTTTTTGCAAGACTATTAATTTATAAATTGTCTTTGTCACTACGCCCAAAAAAACCACATTCATCACTAGGCAATTAGAGGTTTGCCAATTCGTCACTATGCCAAGAGGGGACGATTGAAGAAACACTGACCTTGTTTACACTTACGGTTCTGATCACGAGCACGGGGTCAGCCTACCCACCCACATTGAACCTCTGATCGTTTACACTTAACCCGAGCTCGGGGTCAGCCCCGAGTGCGGGATCACAACACAGGAAGATGAAAGTTATTGCCTTGAAAACCGTGCATGAAATGTAATCAACTGTGCATTGACAAGACGGAAGTAAGAGGTCAACGTTGATCCCAGGTCGACCATGATCCGCGTTTACACTACAAACCGAACCACAAGTGCGGGGCCTGATCCCCCCTTGATCCTGGTCTATCGCGGGGTCTGAAACTTGGTCTGATCCGCGTTTACACTACGATTTGAACCCGGGGCCTTTCCCCGAGCTCGGGGTTGAGTGTAAACGTGGTCTAAGTCATCTGCCTTTGAAATCCCCTAGTCTGTCGGTGTAGGTAACCAGTAATGTGGTAGTAAACCTTGAAAAATGATAAAAACAGTGTTGTTAGAGCTTCACATCTCTCACACAAATAAATTAGTTATCTTTCAAAAACTATGATAAGAACAAAATATACAGCCTAGCTCCATACTGACTCATTCACAGCATAGTTTTACCCAGGTGTTAAATCATGTTTGGGTTGTAGGACCATATGGTGGTGATGCTGTTTAGTGGGAGAGGGGGCATGAGGATAAATTTACTCCACCCCCAAGGAAAGATTCTGCCACAGCCCTATGTGACATTTCCTCCCCCTCCACACACCCCCATCCAGATCTGACAAATATGCAGTGCAAGTCTGTTCTTCCCCCTCAAGTTTTGGGTTTTGGATCCCAAATGTTCTCCCCTTTTCCTCATTTGCCCCTCAAATGTTTTGGCCTGGCCCCACCACTACACACATATTAAGTTAGTGAATTGGGCCTTTAGATAACAAGTAAATTATAATTAGCCCCTGCAAATGACAACACACATGACAGAGCTGGTGAAAGCTGAAGGAGGCCTCAACCTACTATCTCATTAGCAGCTGGGATATCATTAAGTCTAGACATGTATAAATTGATCTCTTGGGAAAGGACAGACCTCAATGACAACCAACATATTTATGACATAGTTGCTAGGTTCACATTCAAAGCTCAGAATGCAATATACTTGAAATGTATCATACATTACTAAGGGAAACATATTGACAATTATCTTAACAATTCTCACAAATGACACATTAACAGGGGAGAGATCAGTGGCATTGTAATTGATAGGCTTTAGGAGCTGTTCACACTACTGCAATACAATACAACATTTCTATTTGATGGCGAGTTGAACGGTGTTATTTTCTATGTGACTGTATACACAGCATGCAATACTTTATAACAAGATACAACATTTAGAGTTGAGAGAATTTAAACTTTTGTCATACAACATTTTTATCGCACTGTGACATATGTTGTTCAATCGAATGTGGTGAGACGTATCATGCACGTGACAGGAAGTATTTTCAGACAGAGAAAAGTCTATTGCGTTAACAAAGGCATGCAACAAATGTTGCATGCAGTGTGTACAAGTCATCCAATAAAAATGTTGTGTTGTATCATATCACAGTATACAGTATACTGTACACTATATACAGTATCGCAGTATACAGTGCTTATTTTGGAGATACTGTATACAGTATACTGTATACAGTATCGCAGTATAGTGCCTAAAGTTATTTTGGAGATTGTTTGATAATGACCGATCTCATTGACCCTTTAGACCGTGTCATTCAGTAGTAATTAGCAAAAGGAAAGTGCGAGAGCCTTATTTTTCCCCAACTATTTTTTCAGAACTGGTTCCTTCTTTTCATTCTTCATAACTTGTTTTCGCTTTTTGGAACTGAATATGTCCCATTCAGTATGGTGCGGTAATGTGGTTATATTTATGTATGCATGGACTACGGAATGAAGGTTTCCTGCTCTAAAGGTACCTTGTCATCTTAGGAAAGTTAATAAGGTCAAATCCATGGAGAAGCTATCCTCCCCAGGAAGGATGGTGCACTGGATCGGAGCTTATATCCGTTTTCTATGACATGAAGCGGACAAGAGTGGAGCATTCCCCCAGGATGGGATGTCAGTCTGTACTGGATACCCTAGCCAAAGCTAGTAACCATTTATACAGCACCTACACTGACATGAAGCGGACAAGAGTGGAGCACTCCCCCAGGATGAGATGTCAGTCTGTACTGGATACCCTAGCCAAAGCTAGTAACCATTTATACAGCACCTACACTGACATGAAGCGAACAAGAGTGGAGTGCTCCCTCAAGATGGGATGTCAATCGGTGTTGAATCGTGAACATGTCTTTGGCTGTATTACCTTGGTTCGACAGTTATTTCACATGAAATTTGACGACTGTAATAACATGTGGCTGTTATATATTTTAATGTGCTCACAATGAATGCTCTTATAAAGCAATCAGAGTGACTATATTATTAGCTGTGATCAAACTACACATTTTTAATTGGGATAATCAAATCTCGCATCTCTAAACAGTTCTGTTTTACTGTATAACTATGTATCGACTATGTGACCCGCAGGGGAGCTTCTCCATATCAACAAATACAGTAGCAGCCATTAACATTGGTTAAGTGCCCGGGCTATAAATCAATCTACATTATAGAGGTGTGGACTAATAGGAAGAAGGAATCACCATAAATCTGTCATATTATCGAGGGTGTTACGTTAATGAGAGTCAATTCCTCTCAACACTAACATGATACATCACAACGAGCCATCGCACTATTATGTAGGCCTACAACATTATGTACGAGTAGTTTGCAGTGACTAGTTACTCAGTGAAGACATAACTATACACTGAAAAAAGTTTAATTTCTAAAATTCTACTTTTATTGGACATTGAAATTATACTCACGGGATCAAAGAATTGCGAAGGATTAACAATGTCATAAGAAAGAGTAACATAAGAGGAACATTTTCACCAAATACCAAAATATTGTTTAGTTTCCGAGATATTCTAATTCAATTAATTAATTAATAAACCCTAACAGGGAGCTGCCATATTAGTACAAATTCATGAACCCATAGGCCTATAACTATAAGACTTGCATCATTCCAGATTGGTAGATTGTTTGAATTGAAACGTGCATGCTCACTTTAGTACACTGATTGTTTATGTGTTTTTGTACTGCTAATACTATGCCCACTTTATCATTGTTGTTGCGCCGAGTTCCATGAATGCGCTGACATTGACAAATGTGTGCGCACTTGAATTCGCAGTTTCGTGCTCTCCAACGTCCTAAACATTCCTAATTGTGATGTCCCCTGCGCTTTTGTACCTGAAAAGAAAACAGATGCTGATGTTTCTTATCCACCAATTATACAGAAATACATAAGTGTTGTGGGTAAGAAACGTCCTAGTTTGTAACAAAATGGCAGCGCTCTGCTCCGAGTTTCGAATACACAACATAACTTGGGAAGGAAACAACTATTTGAGATGAAATTGCTTGGAAGCATATCTGCTTTATTTCCCATGAAGTTATTTTCAGGGTTCAATTCCCCTTTAACTTATCAAAATATTGTGTTCTGAATCGCCAAATATTTCGGATGGAACTATTGAAACAACACGATGTCTTCTTCAAATAGCATTATCATTTGAAATTCGCTTTTAATAATCATCCGATGAATATACGTGACCCAAATACTGCAAAATTCTACTTTATTCGCATCTCCAAAACATGAACTATCCGGAAATGCTGAAAAGCTTATGTCTGAAGACATCGCCTAAAATTGTTTATGAATAGTTTGTGTAATCATTGGAAATCTGCTTCTCAACGTTAATAGGACATAAATACAAAACATACCTTTAATAGGCGACTTCCCAAATTAAAATCGTGCAAAGGATTCTGGGTAATTATGCAAGATAAACAAATCATTCCGGAAGACATGTACATACTAACGGCCAGACATCTCCTCACACGTACGCATGCATATCACACTCCGGCATATATAGCATTACTGCAGTGAAACGTGCATGCGGCTGCAGTGAAACATGCATGCCGATTGTGTGAGTTAATGGGTTGCGCTACGATGTATATCCCCCGTGACCAATGAACTATCCCATCATCCTTTGCATGCATGAATTACCAAATTTGCTCATTACCCTTTTGACCATCTTGTAGCACAATAAACATGAAACATAAATAGAACCATGTAACCTAATACGAGAAGGAATCGTGCAGGGGTACATGCTGCCAAAAACAGGAAGAGTTTGTATTGATATTTCCGGGAGTTGGCATTCATGCGGCACTAACGACAAGTAACGAAAATAAAAACAGTATTTTTCTGGGGGTGCTGTAAAGAAAACAGGAAAATTAAAATGTTTGTATTGCAATTTCCTGGAGTTGTTTTCATGCAATCCAAATTGAAATTAGTATAATGTGCCCATTATAATAAGATTAACTAGGGCTTTGCACATGTAGCAAAATCATTGATCATTTGATCGCAAAAATTAAACGCTTATTCGCAATTATCGCGTGCACGACAACTGACTCAAACAATATTAGGAAGACTATTTTTAAATTGCATCAGTACAGCTGCAGACCAGCTCTTGGACTAAACCAGAACTTGCAAAACCATGCCATTATCAACTGCAGAACAGCTTTGTAAAAAACACAAAAAAGCCGCGATCGTAATTGCAAAAAACACTCCAAAAACGTGACCGTAATTGCAAGAACCACCATTGCGAACATCGGCCGCCGAATGGCCCATTTGCATGATAAACTGTCTTGTGCATGCATAGTTCTAATGCCTGTATAGGCATTAACCTACACTACACAACAAGCAAACAACATCCCTGGGGATATCTCACTCCCGTACAATTGCAGGTGCCCGGGGGAACACTGGAACACAGTAGTATGTACAGGAGATCGCCACAAAATGTTCGTTATTCCAGAAGTCTGAAAGTGTACATAAACTTCTGATAGTAGTGATTCGAATGTTATTTTCTAACAAGATATCAACATTTTGTGAGAGAAGGTTGAAAATAGGGAGAAAAAAACAGATTAGCTTTTTACTATAACGTTCATTCCACAGGCGATCGTTTTGCGAATAATCACTACACATGCACATCCACAAGATTACCCACATTTGAAGAGAACATTACACCTACAGCAGTGTGGCTAAGTAGTCATGTCTTACATAATTAAAGGAGATAAGTATGAGCAAGAATACATTCAATTGTTGATTAAATTATTTCATTTTGCAATCATTTTTATTTTTCATACAAAACACACAACCAGTAGCAGCTGTAGGGAAATTAGTTTCAGGGGGAAATCATAATGCCTAGCAGGGCAAAGTCATGACATCATAGATGAAATGACTAGAATTTGAATACCTAACCCTTTCAATGCCAACCGGCGCAAGCCGGCGCTACTAGCCAGCTTTTTCGACCATGTGTCCGGGACGCTAAAGCATGAAAGCTGTTGGGTAACCACTGGAATGTGTAGACCAAGCCTTTATGTGACAATGGCATCGAGAGGGTTAACACTTCCTTTGAACATTTGTTGAGGGGCAATTACCTCCTTTCCCCCCTATGGCAGCAGTCGCCACTACACACAAATGTAGGAGTACCTTCATTTTCAAATATTATCACAAAAATGGCAATGACATTGAAAGGTTAGGCAGGAATGTTAATTTCAATCCACTTCTTTGAAATGACATTGCTGAGGGTAATCATGTGTAGCAAAGCAAATCATTTTTTTACAAGGTCTCTATCAGTCAAAGAGTGAATGGTTTATAAATTTGTCAGAATTTAAATTCTGCTAAACAAACACAAAGCTCCATTAGGGACTGTTCACTTTATGTTATAATAAACTAGCATCCACTCAAGGTTTTATCGTATAACATTAACATGTATATAGATTATTCAGTGTTTGACCTCTGGTGACCTCAAATCACCTTTGACCAGCACCAAAAACAAAAGGGTTCTCGTACTCCATATGGGCAACCTGCATATCAATTATAAACACTGCAGACAATCGTTTTACATTTAAAATGTTTACGAGCAGTGTCATAGATGTACATACATGAACACATGTCATCATGACTACATAAATTCCTTGGGCCTGCCTGTTGCAAGTGAAGGAGCTAGTATTAGTCATCGACCACGTTCTATTTTGCGCGCTCCACACTAAAATCCTTGCTGAATACACTAGCCTATAGCAAGGTATGATTAATCCCACCAAAGGAACATTTTTGTCCTATGATGATGAGCTCTACCCATTCCAGACAAGATCTCCAATCATCAAACAATCTATCAGACCAGACTGCTCAGCAATTAATACCCCAATAACCCACATGACAGACAGTCAATGTCCCGAGAGTCCCTGTTCGCCAGGCTCATAAAACATACTGCCCAGGGGCCATGCCTGTCACGCTTCACTTCACATTTGATCAATTTAGGTTGTTTCAATATCCGAGATAATTAGCGATACCGAGGTAGGATATCACATAATGATGTACAAACCATTCTAGGATCGCTCTGGGTTTACCCTAGGGCATAACATGAACATCACGTACTAGCAATATTTATTATTCCCTGAACCTAGACTACACTGTTCTGTGCTGTTCCCACCATAGTCATAATTAGTTATTAATATTCTATGTAAGATACAACATAGTCTGATGAAATGAATATCTAACGCTTAGGAAACCTGGAATGCAACAACATGCATGTGCAGGTATGTGAGCAATATACCCGGGTACCTGACTGTCACGCCGCCGGGGCTCGAAAAAATGTTAAGATGATCTGGAACGAGTTTGGCAACTCAGAAAATTGATCGCATCTATCGATAACAGCGATCAACTCAATTCAGATCGCGAAATAAGCTATCAATAGATTGCGAAGAAAAAAAAGAACTATCATGAAGTACAGTTGATTGCAAAGGCTGAAACAATCCTAAATCAGTGCACCAAGCCAACAATGCAAGGCAGATCGCGAAAATCGGAAACAAAGCTTGTGATTTTCATACTCAGTGCCGATCAGCCAATTAGTTTTTAACGATCACTCCTTTTATGCTCTACCTCAATTGGGTTGATCGGGAACCGAGTTCCCAGTTTCCAGATATTTCGAGACCCGCACGCTAGTTCCGATTTTATTACCCGGGCATTCATTTCAGTGTGGCCAGGCATATCCGGCCATTCATTTTAGTATGGCCGGGTGACCGAGCATTCTGTTATGCCCAGCCACGATAAAATGAATGCCCGGATATGCACGGTCACCACAGATATGAATGCCTGGCACAATATTTTTTATTCCCTTGGGTACCCGACGTGGTACAGATAGTTGCGAGGGCAGAAATTTGTTCCCAATGTTTGAGAGGGGGGAAACATGACCCCATTTTCGAATAATTTACTGTGTGAAAAATCTAACTCAATAGACAAGTCCTCAGATATTAAGGTGGACATGCCCCCCACCCCCAATATTCGCTGCCCATGGTTTGCCGGGTACCAAGTTCAAATGTAAACACTAGCGAAATGGCTGCATCGCTATCAATCATATCCAGGCATGCGAGTAGCACTCCACAAAAGAGGACAAGTGGGGCGGGAGGGGGAGGAGGCAAAACATGAACAATTGAAACGTTTTCTGCAGAAACAAGGAAATGCTTGTGCTTGATAACAGGGCTGCCACTCCAGGGCGAGTCTTCCAAGCCTCAAAGAATGGTGGGGCCTATTTACCTGATCGTTAGTTAAAAAAGCACCGTTGTCCTGCTTATTTACCCGATCGTACGTAACCTAACCTGTGATACTATTATCAGGAATGTAGGTGGGGCTCCAAAAAAAAAAAAAAATATTGCAAAGTACGGGTTAAAGGGGAGGGGGTGTTCCCTGCCCCTTTAGAAAAAATTTACTCCCACGAGGGAGCTTAGATGCAAAATGGTGCTGTCAATTTCATTACCTGGAGTATGCTCAAGCACCAGAAAATACAATTTTTTTGGTAGTTTTCTCATTCATTTTTTACTGCCATATGCTACTCAACAACGCTAGGCTACCACATAGTTACCATGCAGCCTTCCTCTAATTTCTCCCGTTCACCTCCATTACATCTATCCAATAAATAAGTTGAGGGGCTTACATAGCCTAACATAGGCCATACATAACATTGTGTAACCTACACCTATACTGTACACAGTATCCTAATGTTAGGCTACCACATGTTGCCTAGTTACGATGCAGCTAAGTCCTGACTAAGAACAATCTTACTTTCGAACGCGATCACAAATAACCCTTCTCGAGCATTTCTCCCGCAAATTTTCGCCTTTCACCTCTATTATATCTGTCCAATGAAAAAAAGACCGCATCGCCGGCGGTTAAACAGGAATTAGTTGTCCGGTTGAACGTATCAGAGTCAGACACGACGATGTCGATAGTACCGTTGCAGCGTGATGTATTGTCTATTCTGATTTGAAGCTAGCATAGCATTACAGCACTCGCAGTTTTAGACGAAGTTAGACTATGTACTTGTAGCAATTTCGCCATGTCACATCCACAGTACAATACAGAGACGTGGAACTGATATCGGCATTTGCGGTGCTATTCTGTACCAGGCATGTGCAGCACATATTATTCAACTTACACAGTACAGTACAATACAGAGACCATGATTGGATATTGAAGTTTGCAGTGCTATTTGGACCGGCATGTGCGGAACGTATTTGTCTATTTTTCTTGATCAAATTGTCCTCTACTTTTTTGCAGTACGCGAACAAAACGGAGAATTAATTAAATTCTCAAAAACAAAAACGAATTCCAGTAAAAACAGGAAGACTCACATCCCTGCATTGGTCATTGTGTCCGAGTTTTGTCAAACTACGTCGAAGCGTGTATGCATGGGAGCAATTTACCAATTGTTGACAGATAGACAGAGGCAGCATGATCACAATAGCTCCCACCAGCTAGCTGGTATGAGCTAACAATTAGCCACACCGCTTATTACCATTCATGAGATTGACAAAAGTTTGCGGACTGCTGGACTAGAGCACCCACCACTCAGAATTCTCTAGGTACAACCCTGGTCACATACACACACATAGAAACACGTCAGCAGCCAGCATGGCTACACAGATTCCATTGGACTTTATCAGTAAGGAATCGAAAGTTACTCTTTGGAGGATTCAACTCTTAGCGACACCCACCTATTACCACTCATGAGATTGCCACCAACATTAAAAGTTTGCGGACCGCTGGACTAGAGCTACCCACCACTCAGAATTCTCTATGTACAACCCTGGTCACATACACACACATACATAGACACATGCCAGCAGCCGAGCATGACTGTACAGATTCTTTCGGACTTTTGTCAGCAAGAAATCAAAAGTTACTCGTTGGAAGATTCAACTCTTAGCCACACCCGCCTATTACCATTCATGTGATTGCCACCAACATTAAAAGTTTGCAGACCGCTGGCCTAGAGCACCCACCACTCAGAATTCTCTAGGTACAACCCTGGCCACATACACACACATACATAGAAACACGTCAGCGGCCAGCATGGCTGCACAGATTCCTTCGGATTTTATCAGTAAGGAATCAAAAGTTACTCTTTGAAAGAATGATCTCTCAGCCACAACTACCCATTACCATTCATGAGATTGCTACCAGCATTTAAGCAAGTATCTCTATTCTGGCGATAGTATAGGCTAGACTATACCCTAATAGCCTAACGTTGTTTGGTGTTAACTGTTCAGTGTTGAATGTTTAGGATTTCAATTTTAAAGATGGCTTCCAGTTGTTTTCAAAAGCTTGCA
>JAODUJ010057563.1:0-12043 GCA_027564615.1 Psolus chitonoides | reverse complement strand
GACATGGTAAACCTGTTGATTTTTGGATAGAGACAGAACACTATGGAAAGTTATTATTATTATGAGGGAAAACGATATTATAACAGTATACAGGAAGAAGACGGATGACTTGAAGGTACCGAACTGGACCTCGCGCCGCGCAAGCTAATAGCTAAGTTAAAGGAAGCATTTGTAATTTGGCCGAAATTATCAATTTGTTTCAGACGTAGATTTGACCAAACTAATGGTTCTGCTACTCGAAGTCTGTGGTATTAAATACCCATTTATCTAGCTGACAAGAGAATTCCCCATCCTAGGATACATAATTCTCCATCGGTCAATGTACAATACGTACATAACACTATATTGAGCTGACCAGTATAATGGATGTACATATCATAGCGCATTTCTGAGCATTCGAATAAATATACTTCGAAAAATATTCACATTATCTGCTAATTGTTCTGGGTGTCGAATCTCTGGTACGGTACCTTGGGGCTTAATGTGCCAAATTTGTGACCGATACGCACGATCAAAACATCTTGAGAGCACGTTTTTCAGTGAAAAATTTAGGTCGTCGCAGTTTTGAAGGAAGAAATCGGATCATTGCGCACTTGGACACTAAATCGATCATAACAATGAAATTACATTATTGTTTTGTGGGAAAATATCATGGGAACGAAAACATGATAAGCTGCAACTTTTGAAGTGAAATTCATCAAATGAAACAAATCAAAACGATCATAAACTCTAAATATAATTTGCCTTTTTTGACGATTAGGCTATAGATGCTTAGGCTATAGGAATTGTGTACTGCTAGATATAGGGGGCATGCGCACAATTCTGTTAGTTGACGATACTATGAATATCTGGCATATTTGGAATGATAGAAAATGGCCTCCAATATGTATATGGGAAACATCAACTTAATATGCAAATTAAATTAATGAACGTACGTTCGTTCCGGCGTCCTTGGCAACCGCTATTCTAGCTTCAGGGTCGAAATGCTCTTGACAATACGTGTTCGCCTCATTCCAAGGCATCGAATCTTCTGCCGGCCAGTAACATCGGTCACGAAAGAAGACCCCTCCTTTCGAACAAATATGAGCAGATGCTAAAACCGAAACCAAAAATTATTTTAGGATTCGCAGGTATACTATACTGGAATTAATAGAGACACACGCTATACCCATTGCATTAGGTCAGTATCGAGGAAAGGTCGGTGGGAATAGCTTCAAATCGGCGAGGGGGGAAGGTGGGCAGGGGGAACACCTTAAACTGAGGCGCATTTCAATGGGAAGGGAACATTCCTATGGGAAGGGAACATTTCGCTTGGAAAGAGCGATTTTTTCAAAATAGTGGAGTGGCCCGCACTTCCCCGTTCGGCCGCCCATTTGTACAAGCTTTTTGGAACAAACTGATGCCCCACTGATGTCACACGCGTTATGAATGTTATTGTGTCAGTATCCCACAGGGGCGAATTGGTATATCGGCTGGGGGCGCACTCAGTGTGAGGCGCGAAGGCGAAGCTAACCACGAACAATAGCGCGTTTTGGTTTCAGTCCGGACACTCCACCGGTGAATATTTGAGTGGAGTGCCCGTGCGCCCCTGGGATCCCAGATTTCTACTAGAGCCATAAATCAAGCAGACCATATGGATCAAAACTGCTCACAAGAATGAGGATTCGAAATAATATAGGTATGAGCAATAGCGTAGCTATGACGCCGAGGGTAGCGATGAGGGGGAGGGGGGGGGGGAGATGATGAGCATAGCTAGTGGTTATAACTTATAAGCCCCGCCTATAACAATTACAATTCATCACATCTACTTCACGTATACTGTATGTTATCAACAATGGGCAGAAAATATAATTTTGGTTAACGCCTGCGCCCTCCCCATACCCTCCCCGCCCCCTGTTACCTATATGTCGATAGAAACCCGTAATCATCACAGACCCTCGTGATATATACTTACATAGTTCACTACAAACAAATAGGTACTGTTTCTTGCACCCGACGTCCCTCCATTGGTGTCCGCCTTTGTACATAACCGCACAGTTCTTGGTATCCATGCCGGTTGGTCTATTGGATTCCCAGTTCCTGAGTGAAATAATCAACTAGTATTGAAGAAATGATTGTATTAAAGTGTAATAAAGTTTCAGGGAATAACCAGATTTGCATAAGATTCAGCAGCGGCTTGCAGTGACGGATCCAGGATTTATCGAAGGGAAATATCGCAAAAAACGAATATCAGTTAAAATATCAATTTAAAATTGACATCAGTAAATATCGATATATCAGTTAAATATCGATATATTGGTGAATATTCCATAATGGAATGGTGTAGAAAAGGTCCAGCGTGCGTACTGATGAACCAACAACAGTATGAAACAGTGATGTTATGAATTGTGCGCGGAGCGTGTTGAAAATGTTGGGGTTTTAAATAACGTTCTGTGGAATGGGCTGCCCTACTCCATTCGTCATTCTGATTCCATGTCCGTGTTCAAACGCTCTCTCAAGACTTATTTATTCGCTTTGTGATTGTTGTTTGTTGTTCACTGTGGTGGTACACACCACGTGTTATTAAGCGCTGTGGTACACTGTTTTCTTCATAAGAACGCTATATAAATGCCAAATAAATAAATAAATAAATAAATGCTAAATGAAAAACATTCATATTATTATTATTAATATTATTATTATTATTATTATTAAATAATACTTTCTTTCTTGACCATTCTAGGAACAATCATTCTTCAATTTGTCCCTTTCAAGTCCTCCTTATTTTTCTCTGAAGACAAAAATGAGAACAACAGGTTGGAAGGGGGCCGGGCCCGGGCACCAGCACCCCCCTCCCCCCTGAATTCACACCTGGCTTGCCACGGTTTCATGCCAGACAGCCTAACCTGGTAAAACTCATTTCCGGGTGATATTTCTGCGACACAGTTTTTCGTGGCGCGTCTCGTGCCGTGATTATCAGACTCTGTTGCCGTCATACAACAGGTCCAACAAAACTACAGAATACAAGCATGTGCTATCAACATCATAGATTATACACAGTTTGTTATACATAGCCCACATATACATACACAACAGCAAGAAAGACTGATTTTTATTCATACATCTGTACATCAAAATAATGAAAAAAGTGGGAAATTATGAAAACACCGAGAGGCATAAATGCGATTGCGAGAGACACGGAGTCTGAAATACGGGAGACCCCCGGACAATCTGAAAGAGTTTTAGTTTAGTTTAGTTTAGTTATATACGGGTCCAGGAAGCCAACTATCGCTCATCGAGGAACCCTGGAGTCAACTGTGATCATGGACGAACACCGGCGATAGCTTACCTACTCTTTTCGAACAGTGTCCAGAGGGTAACGAGGCAGGCGTGTAACCATATACAATCCCATCCTGCTCCCGGGACCGCCATTTAAAGTGAGACTCCCAGCCTTTAGCCACTTTCCTAAATGCTGAGAGAGGTGGTAGCAACCTGACCGGCACAAATACAGGATAGCCGTGCCGAACCTAACCAACGAACTCAAAGTTTCCCCGAATAAATTGCTCTCCCACTACAACGAAACCATCAGCAACTGCAGTCAGGCAGTACAGCTTCTTTTTTTTTTGGGGGGGGGGGGGGAGGCGAGCCATATGTGAGTTACTCTATATGAGGCTCAAATGGCCCAACACATTCGGAGCTAACATGAGCTACACGGACAAAACCACGTGTGTCCCATAAAGATTGCCCAATTGGGACCTATCTAATATGCCCACGGTGGGCTCTGATTGGGGTTTCTCATATGGGCCCTTCAACTACCCGAATATTGGAATAAGATAGGTCTCACTCATAGAGCTGAATAATAAAACTGCTCTGTAGTCCCACCATAGTCTTTGTCAAAGTGTTCCAATGGAACCCATGTGAGACCCCGATGTAAACCAATTGTTGCAGATACTCATATCGGGCCTACAATATATAGGGCCCACCGTTATCTCTCGCATGAGTTGACACATGTGGGGGCTAATATGGCCCTGTGGTTAAATCCATGTGGGTGCAAGAGAGGTTGCTCAGTTGGGACCAGGTGGATATACCCAAATTAATCCTAAGAGGGTTTTCAATATAGGATTCCCAATATATACATTGAATGGAATTAGGTCCCACAATACGCCTTGAGGGTTGCCCATGTGGGACTCATATGAGACCAACACTTAAACCGCTTACATCTAGCCTTATGTACTTGCACGCATGGGTTAGGTACTCGTACTCATATTCGTACTTGAGGCTTGTACTCGTACTGGTTTTTGAACTCACAATACAGTCTTGTAGGGTAGTGTTTCATGACGGCACTCACCTATAGTCCTGGCTCTCCGGTGATGTGTTGTCCACCCAGCGCCATTCGTTCTCCCCGTGAGCCTCGTGTAGCCCTACCCAGATAGTGGCGTCTGCTAGCCCTCTAATAAATTGCTACAGGCATAAGAACGAACAAAATTCGGTCAAACAGGGAAAATTCTGAAGTAAAAATTGGAATTTAACATTTATCACTGACCGGGGAATATAAGGGTCCGTTCTCAATGGTGTAATTCATGAATACGAGGCCTCACGTTTGTGAGATCGTGTTTGCCAGTATCACATGAGCGCCAGTGTTGTAGTCGAGACCAGCAAGTCCGACACCGAGGCCGAGACCGTGACCACAGGGCGTCGATACCGAGACCACAGGGCGTCGAGACCGATACCACAGGGCGTCGAGACCGATACCACAGGGCGTCGAGACCGAGACCACAGGGCGTCGAGACCGAGACCACAGGGCGTCGAGACCGATACCACAGGGCGTCGAGACCGAGACCACGGGGCGTCGAGACCGTGACCACCGGGCGTCGAGACCGAGGCCGGTCTCGAGACCTACATCGGCTCTCTTTGCTATCCCACTATAAATAACGTTAGCTATGTATTGTATGCGCATGCGTTCATCGTCAAATTGTTACTGATCAGACAGAGTGGATTATTCTTATTTTGACTTCATGATCAATATACACATGTGGTATGTTGAATGAAAACAATTGCTTGATTATGAACTAATCAATCATATGTTGAAATACATAATGGAATAAACTCGGCTCGAGACCGGCAACTTTGTCGAGACATGACGGGTCCGAGACCAAGACCCAGACCACAGGATGTCGAGACCGAGACCGAGGCTGGCAACTACATCACTGATGATCGCAGTAGAATCGGGGACAGATTACAGCCCACACCAGCGTCCGCCCACGTGTTTCTAGATGGAGACTTGGTGCCACAGGTTACATAATGTTAACAAATTCAGCTTGTCAGCAAAAAAAAGGGGTATATTAGAACATATTTCCGCACGTTGACTAGCTGATTTTTGACATGACAATGACATGTTGATGTTTATCCCTGACATGCTGAATTGTTTTCGATATGCTGATTTTGTTCTCCGACAAGCTGAATTGGTTGATATTACACATGTGACACTGCTGTGAATATACCCAGTTAGAAATAAATAATGAGTGTCAGTAGGTTTCTCCATGGAATGCGAGTATGCCTGGGAGTAGGGGAATATTCCCTTTGAGAGACCAGGGGGTCAATTTGGTAAACATTGGATTGTTACATCCCCGAAAAAGCTGTGGGTATGGGCATGAGCCTTATGTTGCCTCAGTTGCGAAGTTCAAATGGTGTGTTTGACCTTTTTCATTTTTTGGAGGCTTGCCCAATTATTTGATCCCACTTGTAACTATTTAACGAACATTTAACGGCAGTTGCTCTCACCCACCGCGACCCCCGCCTTATATGCCCGTGGGCGCGAAGCTACTCACATTTGTGCCTTCATCTTTGATGGTCGCCAGCGTTACGTTGTCCCCGTAGAGTCGGTGACATAAGATACTAGCGTCTGCCCACGTTTGCTTGGACTCGGAGAGCCAGTAACACCGCCCTTCGTAGCTGACACCGTTGTGAGGGCAGTGATTGGTGCCCTGTGTTCTCACTGTAAAATATACCAGGGGAATTTAAGTCGAGTAGGACACATGTTTGTCGTCCCCGCCGCTTTCTATTTTGATACAGCCTCCTTTTTGATTTCTTGTCATAGGTAAAAGGAATATATACAGTCACGCATGTGTGTGTGTGTGTGTGTGTGTGCCTGTCTGTGTGTCGATTTGTCTGTGCGTCTGTGTGTGTGTGTGTGTGACGCCGGCTTGATAACTCGAAAAGGGTATCTTGGATTGGTCTCATACCTGGTGGGTATAGACTACCCACAGTGAGTAGATGAACGCCATTTATTTCGGTACTGATCTCATGAATGATAATGAGTGGGCGGGGCTTAGGGTGAATTTCTTTAATTATTGATATCTCCACAACCGTATATCCGATTTTGATGAAACTTGGTTTGGTGGTATTGGTAGGTGTAGTATATATGTGGGTGATATGACATTTCATCTCATCAATATTCATGATGGGCGGGGCCAACCTAGTTTTACCAACATTAGCTCGTAATCAGGCAAACTCAAAGGGTGTAACTTGGATCAGTCTCATACTTGGTGGGCATGTTACCCATAGTAAGTAGAAAAACCCAATTTATTACGGTATTGATCTCAATAATATTAATGAGTGGGCGGGGCTTTGAGTGAATTCCTTCAAATGACGATATCTCTGTAACCGTATGTCCAACTTTTATGAAACTTGGTTCGGTGGTATCGGTAGGAGGTGTCATATATGTATGAGTAATACGACATCTCATCTCATTAATATTCATGGTGGGCGGAGCCAAACCTTATTTTACCAAAATTAGCTCGTAATCAGGCAAACTCAAATGGGGTAACTTGGATCAGTCTCATACGTGGCGGTTAGGTTACCCATAGTGCGTAGATTAACCCTATTTATTGTAGCATCCAATTCGTACATTATGGTTCAAGCTTAGTGTCATTAAAAAACGTACATGTCCGCTACTGAGCATGCATTTCCACACATGTCTCCAATTCGACATGTACATGTTTTAAGCTACTAACCATCTAACCCCAACGTACGCATCTAGTGTATTGTAGTGCTGATCTCTTGAATATGAATGAGTGTGCGGAGTTTAGAGTGAATTCCTTCAAATGTTGATATATCCGCAACCGTATGTCCGACTGATGACACTTGGTTTGGTGGTATTAGTAGAAGGTGTAGTATATGTGTGGGTAATATTATATTACTATCTTTGAGGGGCGGGGCCAACTGTCATTTCACCAAAATTAGCTGGTAATCAGGCATGCAATCTCAATGAGAGTAACTGTGATCAGTCTCATACTTGGCAGAGCAAACTTCAGTTGAGCTCATACATGGTATGTGTGTTAATCATAGTTAGTACATGGACCCTGTTTTTTTATTAAGGTCAATGGTCATCTGAGGTCAATAGAGGTCAAACAATAAAATCAGTCTTTAAATTTAAACACAAGGAATCACGTAGCCCTCTGCCCCTTGTTTTACTCTTTGCTATTGTACAAAAAACACATTAAAAATCAGGAGGAAAAAAATAAAAAAATGTGAACTCGAAAACTCTCTGTGAATGCTGTACATGTCTCTCTTTGATATTCTGCCTTACAGGCAGGTCAACGACTCCCAGTTATGTTCTCTGCTTTCCTCTTCAGATCCGCATAAAGACGTCCGTTCTTGAGTTCATCGAGCATACCCTCTCTTTTTTCTTCCTCTTGGTCTCTTTCCCTCCATCATGTTGCCGATCCAATTCTTCTTCTGATTTCCAATCGTGTCCAGCATTGATCTCTTTCCACCCACAGCATTTAATATTTCCTCATTTGTTTTCATATCGTTCCAGCTTACTTTCTCCATTCTTCGCCACACCCACATTTCAAAGGCTTCTAACTTTCTTACATCATCTTTTTGCAATGTCTATGTCTCAGCAAAGTATAAAGCCACACTCCAAACAGTTATCTCGATGATCCTTTTCTTGATGTCTCTGTTCAGGCTTCCCAGATATTTAAACTGCCTGACTTGTTCCACTGTTTGTCCGCTATTGTGATGTTGAAAGTATCACCCTCCTTTCTTGAGATTTTCATCACTTTGTTTTTTTTTCATTGTTAATAAAACTCCTCTAAATGTTCACCTCATGCATGTTTTGACATTCCGTTGGTGGTCTCGATTTTTTAAATTTTGTACATATTAGGGGATTGCAAATTCCAATCTGGGGGGTACATTTCAAAATGAAGAGGTATTTCACTGGAAAAAAGGCAACACTGACAAAGGGCATTTTTTTGGCACAAAAGTGGGGGAAGGGAACACGTGCCCTTAAGTCCGCCTCCCGGTTCCACCGCTCCTGCATTGAACTATGGGACACAATCCTCACTAACGTAGCTTGGTGTCGAAAGTAGAGGGGGGGGGGCAAAGGGTGAAATGTACCGACACGCAGTGGTGTAACGCCTATGCGCTCTGACACGGCAGAGCGAGGGGCCTCCGACCCAGGAAGGCTCTCAGGGGACCCTCTTGGTTGACAGGGCGTGTTCCTGGTCTGTTCCACGCACAAGTCGTCTAAGGGACTCGTGTATATATAGTATGATTAGAAAAAAGGCAAAATATTGCACCAGATTGCATCTTTATAAAGGCATTTAATTGTTCCAGCATTTCTCAAAAGGCTGAAGGGGGAGGAGCACACTCCCAGGACGAGTGGACGACACACAGAAAAGGAACAACTTTCAAAACAGTATAGCCTGCTCTTGTTGGACCGAGTTTATCTGTTTAAATACTAATACTGATACGTTCACATTTGCTTGACATTACTTTGTTCAATTGAATTAAAAACTACTAATATGATATGTAGGTTAGCGCTACTGGTTCGAGGGAAATTGTTCACATTTTTCGAAATTCTGCTGTTTATTTCATATTGGGGCTTCATAGGTGCGCAGTGAGTTCAACGGTATCGCCACAATAATTGTCGTCCCATCTAATCCAAACATTGAGTTCAAAGCTTGAGTTGATGGAGCAGTATTTTCCTAATATAATAAAGTTTTTGTTTAGCTTCTATGGTGAAGTTGAATGATTCTCAACTTACAACATATTATTAGGGATGTTAAGTGTGACGTAACGCTGGAGTGAACAACAACAACAAACTCAATGTAAAACATAAGATATACAACTCTATTTAGTTCTTTGATTCAGGTAAACAAAACGTCATCGGACTGAAAAATAAATCGGCACGCTTAACGTCCCTAATATGATATAAATTGATTTTGTTTGTTTGCTGCATTGATTCACGAGGCGCCAATATAATTAGGTTTAATGGTGATTCTTTTCTACACATTATTTTTTTTTCTTTTTCTTGCGCGATTATAGTCAAATCCGTGAATTTCCGTGAGAAAGGACAATCGTGATTGGGAACGTACGGGTACGAGTTAACTTCGTGATATTTTGAAACTCCAGATGTGAATGTGATAGTGAATACATACAAGTTCCCAAAAGCCACCCTAATTTGTGTTGTAGCCTCTTGTACCGTAACCTAGGCAATGTAGGCAAAACTAATTTCTGATCATGATAGCGGGAATTCCTAGTTTAATACGCAGTAGGCACTGTTAGCAACCAGGCAACCTGTTACGGGATATATGGCTAAATCGTAATATAGGTGGACACCACCCAAAAAAGGGACATTGTTTGTTAAAGGGAAAAGGTTTATTGTTGCACCGGTATAGTGTTCGGCGGATGCACAATGGCTATTTGTGTTCATTGTGAAGTTTTATAATCATTGTTATAATGTCCACTTAATGATATACTGTAAGTGTCCTTATTTTCTATGCTCTCAGTATAACATTAGAAAGACACGATATAGAGAGTTAACGTGGCTTTTGAATACTCAAATGGATTCGGACACTATCCTTGTCTTAAATAAAAAAAATACAGAGTGGTGTTAAAACAAGTGCGCGAAACCTTAACAGGACACCGTGGTGTCCTAATAACGCCCGTGTCCAGCTAAGGTCGGGTTTTAGACGACAATGTGTCTACTTGAGGTAGGATTTGTATATATATATATATATATAATGTGAGCTAAATGTAGCCTGCTATAGATATGTGCTGGGTTTTGTAGGCACCAAAGCACTCACGTTCATACAAACATAAACGTTCATAGGTTCATTAACATTTCGCGTAATTAACCGAGTATGAGTTTATTTAGCTTTTGGATTTCCAAACGCCAGAAGATCTTATATGCATATTAATTTCGAAATTAAAACTTTGGGCAAGTGACTTCGAAAAATGGGTAAGTAACAAAAGGTTTGTAAGTACTGGGTAAGTGACTGAAAAATCAACCTGTCGTGATAAGCTGTCATGATTGATATACCCCGGCATTACACAATACTTGATACTGCCCATAGTCTGCATAACAGACTTTTCGCGGACCACAGCTATTACCATGTAGGCCTATGAAAATAAAAATTTGTGTAGAGCGTTCTGTTATTATCGGGCAACTTGTCAAGCAGACGTCATGGTACGTTTACTACAAAGATAATAGAAGAGGTAGATAGTGAAGTAATTGGTGCGTACGTCTTCTGACACGCGGTAGTATGCGTCAATATCCCGAACAAACACATATTGTAAAATATGATATGCGCGTATATTCCGCGCACGCCGTCAGGTTGTTCTAACAATTGCGTTGGCTGCAATGGGCGTTTGTATTATTTTGTAGGCTACGCTGGTCGCCGAATAGTACGGCTGGTCAGTCGAATTTAGCACTTCGCCCGCTATTTCTAGTCCCATCTCAAAACAGTGTAGGTATAGGAGTTTGATATTGGCTGTGTAGCTACCTTTACTATATAATATGTTTAGTTCATTGGAGCTTATTTTATACTATACAACACCCAATTATATTCTCGACATTTGAATGGACAATTGTTGTCACATGCCATTAAATAAATACACTATTGCACGCTTACATCACAACCATTGAATAGTACCGTGCATTAGCATTTGTTAGCCTATTCAACGGTTATATTATACAGCACGATATAACGTAATTAATTGCACTGTAATGCCTAACAATTTTCTAGCAGACGACATGAAAAGGAATCGCGATGACAACCTAACGTTATAAAAACAACAACGATCAAAATCAGAAGGTGTTGTATAAAACAAATAATGAATGGTTTTCATTCGTGCGATGGTAAAAATATTTCATTCGTTTTAACGTTAGGTTGTCATCGTTGAATGGAACGTTCAATCATTCAACTCATGAAATATTTTTACCATTGCACTCATAACCATGCATTATTTGTATACTACTCAATTATTTGCTTTGGTCAACATCCAGAACATTATGATTGATCACTAGTAGTGACTATTACATTTTATATGTGTTTGTTCTCCACACAGGTGATGCTGCCATGTTATGATGGGTTATTACTGATTCAACACAAGAACTAACTTTAAGCTTCACAAATACCACGAATATCAACACCATATCAACAACGCAAGACAGTATACTGCAGTGCAGTCAGTGCAGTACGCCCGTCCCATCTCGCAATAGCTACATATCGCCCACATTACATGTGCGTCAAGAATTACGAGGAAAAGAAATGTATAAAGTTAAGTTTACATGCACATACTGGACAAAAACAATACAATAGATTAAAGACAATCATACGCAGTAAGCAAATGAGTTTCAAGTTGAGATTTGCTCTTTTAGCCTAAGTTAGTTCCACAGAACGGGATTAAACAAATGATAGATTAACGATTACTCAAAGCGTACGTAAGTCAACTTATGAAGTTAGGCTGTTGAATTTGGAGCTGGTTGTCACACCACATTAAACTGAGAGGTGTCATTTCTTGTCTGTTGATCTAAAGTAGGCCTACACGATTTCAGCATAGCACGGTTTACTCTTTACACTTGGTGTAAAATGTAGACCAGTTTCGTTATGCGTGTTCAGTTAACCCTCTAGTTGGTTAATTAGACTATACCATCCATCCATTGTGGCAACATATCTGCCCAAATTCTAGCAACAATGAAGTGTATTTTAGGAATGAATTGAACAGTTCCAACTGATAACAACAGCGTTTCGCTACCGTCTTATCAGTGGCGTAG